>QMIH01000112.1:694055-716311 GCA_003987875.1 Clarias batrachus
TATATATATATATATTTGGGGGAAAAAAATGCCCATCACTAGTTAAAGCTATTCTGTATTCACAACACTGACCGAACGGAATGTCATGTACAGTACCTTATGTACGGAATGTCGTTATATGTACTGTACAGTGGCATTTTTTTTTTCATATTTGTTACACTTAAATTATTTAGATCATGAAATTAAAAAAAACAATTGCACAAAGATAATCTGAGGAGATTCAAAATGCAGTTTTTAAATGATGATTTAATTTATTAAGGGACAAAGTCAATTTACTTATCATGAATGAACTGTGATTTTTTTTTAACCACATTTTTCGGAAAGCTGGCTTATATTTTACTTGCCACACCCAGATCTAATTACTACCAGACCTGTTGCATCAAGAAATCACTTAAATAGAACTTGTCTGAAATAGTAACACATTATCCCACAATCTATAGAATCTGAACTGTGAATAAAATTGTACTTCCCATAATTGCTGGTCACAAATCACTACAGTACATAAACKTCCCTCCCTCCCTCAATCCACTCTTAATAACAAGTTGCACACATTTATAACACTCTCTCAAATAGCATAACCATGGTATACAACATATTCCTTCATAGCAACCATCTATAATCATTGCACTCACTGTACATTACCCTGTCTCTGTGTATTATTTACATATGCATATTATTTTATCATGCTAATTATCTTCCTTCATTTGACTCAGTGTATATAACCTTTTCTGTATATAATCCATTCTGTGTACAGTTTACATATGCAAATTCTTTATCATGGTATACAACACCTTCTTTATTACACACACCTACAATCGTTTGCTCATTGTATTTACCTTTCTCACTGTATATTGTTTATATATGCATATTATTTTGCACTGTGAAAATGCACTTCTGGTTGCAACCTTTCGAACTGTAACACACTCAGAGGACAGCGCTATCCTCTCCCTCCGCTGTAGAGCCGTGATTAATGTAGAAGCAGTATGTACCTCTCATCCCTCCCCTCTGAGAGAGCTCAACCAATCAGCTCTCTCTAGACCTCCGGCTGCGAGAGGTTACAGCATCACCCGGGAATTGAGCTAGCGATCTAGCGAACTAGCAAGGCATTTCTAAGGCTTTGGGACTCCAGCGAACCATTGTCCACAAATGGGGAAACTTGGAACAGTGGTTAACCTTGATAGGAGGTTCTTTAGATGTTATTCTGRGTTCTTGTGTGAGGCTCTTGGAGTAATTTTGACCTGGGGAGTTTGGGCCAACATAACAAAATTACTCCAAGAGCCTCACACAAGAGGGTATWAAAGAACCCGGAAGAACATCTAAGAAAAACTGAGCAGGCCTCAGTTTTTCAGTAAAGGACAGTGTTCATGATTCAACAATAAGAAACRGACAGGGCAAAAATACTATAGCATCCATGAGTACCAAAGTTGACCAAAGAGAACACAAAGACTCATCTCACGTTTACCAAAACCATCTTCATTATCCCCATATCCACTTTTGTGCAAATATTCTGTGGATTGAAGAGAAAAGTAGACCTTTTTAAAAGTTTTGTCTCAATTTTGAATTTAACTTGTTTGTCCGGACGCACCTCTCGGGTGCTCAATCAAATTGGGACCTGGGGAGTTTGGAGGCCAGGCTAGGGCCTTGGGCTCTTTGYCCACTGGACTTGGTGTGTGATCACTGGGCAACTGGGTTTTCTTTTGCCTTTCTCTCATGACCAGCATTAACTTTTYTGGCGATTTGTGCTACATTAGCTTATCTGTGGGATTGAACCAGACAGGCTGTGGTTGGGTCCCTGCAGTATGGGTGAACAATGTGCCCATGATTCAGTTTACTGGTACATAATTGATAATCAATGCTAATGTGTTCATGTCTTGTGSATGATCCGTGCATATAAACATTTGAAACGTAACATACTGTATAAACACAAGTTGATTCCATAAAGTGATGCATGATTCAGCTTGATCTTATGATTGTGACACGATGACCAGTAACGACAAATTACTGATGATGAAAAAMATTGTGAAACCTTTAAACAATCAGTCTCATCAGATTGTTACAAAATGTGGGTTTTGCAACAATCTGCATACAATTGTGTCACCCAACATGCTTTCCTCTCCTACATGGGTGGGTATTATGTAGCTTAGGAAAGAGTGACATATTGGATGATGATTTATGCCGTTACATACTTTTCCTTCCTCATATCTTGGTCGGTCAGAGGATTACATTTTTGTCCTTTTGATGGGTCATTGAGTTCATCTCTGGTCAAGATCTGTCGATGCTTTTTATTTGTACTTTTATTTTTATTTGTAGTCTCATTTATATTAATTGTAGTTTTCATTGCCGAAGTTCTAGATTGAGTTTCACTGTTACTGTGTGAAGCAGTCCTCATGTGGTTGTGATCTGTGCTCAATTTTTTTTCGTTCTTGTATGTAATGCTCAAGAAGCCTTCTTGTTTAGTGCATTGCCYGCTATTGTGAATTAATCATCTATTTTTTTCCATCCTGTAGCTCACAATACAACTTCCACTCTATCCCAGGTTTATTGTGGAATTACAATAACCTTCATTGTTCTCTTAATGCTTTCCACCAGATTTTGTAGTGTGGTTGTGGGGATTTGCTCATCCAGCCACAAGAGTATTAGTGARGTCAGTTGCTGATGTAAGCAGAGGTGGGGTGCGGTCTGGGGTGTAGTCAGGATTTCTGTTTATCCCAAGGAAGCTCATTGTGGTTGAGTGAAGGACCTCTAAGTTTCTTCCACACCAACATTGGTCTAGCATTTCTACATGAACGGCGCTCTGTGCACAGGGGCATTGCCATGAAGGAACATATTGTGCCAGTGTTGGTGTGGAAGAACTCTAATGCCATTCACAGAGGTCTGACCTCAATGCCAATTTCTYCTTCCCAATTKTTTCTTCAGTGAAGAAAAATTGTAATGCTACAGAATACAAAGACATTCTATACAATGTTGTGCCTCCAACTCTGTGTCTGGTGAAGACATGCACTGGGGTGTGATGATCAGGTAGTACTATACACTGATGTACTCATTTGGTTTATATTTGTAACAAATGATTTAGAAATAAAATCGAAATGGCCTATTTTTCCATTCTTATTTTCCAGGGTAAATATGGATGTCCAAAAAGCAACTTCTTCAAAACTTCAAAGACAGTTCCCTGGAAATAAAATTCCACTATATGACCTTAAGAATGACGCACCTCTCTAAACGCAGCAGGTTATCTCTCAGATCCTCATCTGCAGCAACTGATGTCAATTTGGCATGATATCTTTTCACATTTCCTTCTTTCTGTATAAGGTAAACAAACATTTCAGGAACAAACCCGGTGAACTGAAAAGTAATATTTAGAATTGAGTATATTAAGGTGAATACCTCATAAAGTGAAGGTTAATACTTTTAAGGCTAAAACTTATGTTTCTTCTGAAACCAGATGGATGAAAATGCAAAGACCCCAAACAAGTCCCTTCTTTCTGTGTATGAATCATGCATGGTTTTAGTTTGCCTCTTTTGCCACCCTGTGGTCAGATATGCGCGTGCTAGATATACGGGAAGTCCCTCCCCACTTTTATTAACTTGGGACTTTCAGTGCAACACATAAATAGAATATGATAATGAGCTTTTAGTTTAAAAAACAAAACAAAAAAAGGATTTAATATAAAATCAGTTAGTTAACGTGTTTTAACATATTTGTATAACATATAGTAATATACAATCATAGCTACTGAATGGGTTATTATTATTATTATTATTATTATTATTATTATTATTATTATTATTATCTATGTAAACAAACAGAAGTAAATGCACCTGACTGAAATAATGGCTCTAATAATTTATGTAATTGAATTTAATACAGCTTCTGTAATAATTTGAACCTAGTCAGGGTCACGGTGCATCTGGAATTGTATTTGTTTGCACGGCCACTTGCAAACACACAATCACATGTTCATTCACAACTATGTTGTGTAACCAGCTCAACCACCTAAGTTTATAGGAGGTCAGAGGAAATTGAGAAACTTGTAGGAAATCTAGCCATACAAGGAGAGAACATTGGCGACCGTAACCCAAGCTTAGACTCAAACCTATGATAAAAAGTACACCTTTTTGAAATGTGTGTGTGTTTTTTTTTTATTAAAATGTGCTATAATTTGGAACATAATACAATTTAGCTTATTTAATTKATCAATTATGTCTTTGCTGGTTAATAATTCTTAACTTTGTTGGTATTCACAAAGTGCATGCACAAAACATTTTTGAACATGAAACTATAAATAGATCAGTCACTCCGCTTGTTCATAGACTAATCTACCTAATTGTATTTATTATAGTAATCGCTAAACAAGTTGGTTTAGTTATATATTGCATAAGGCAAATGGAAGGATTTTCACCGTTGGGACTTTCCCTTTTTCATTTTCCACTTCTCTACACAACCACTTTCCACCAAGGGAGGGCAGGAGATTACATCACCAGTCACGAGTACAAGTTAAACGGAACTGATAAAAGTGCGTGTAAACTATGGAAAGAATGAGGTCCCACCCAAGAATGAAATACACAGCTACAGTTTTATAATTAAATGTACTAAATATAATGTAACACCAAAATGTATTCAATTATTAAGTAAGTAAGTATTTAGCTAATAATCGCYGCATTATTCACCCTTTGTTGACTTTTCTTTTGTGATTTACGTACAATGACTCACTCAAGCACAGAATGAGAGCATTGTTCTTATCATTGAGCTATAATTCTGTGAATGGTAAAAAGAGGTACTTTAAAATTCCTAGCTGTTCGTCTCTGTGACAGTCTACCTTCAACTCCCAGTCTCTACCTGGCCTCTTTAAAAAACAGAAATATCTTTGGAAATTTTCATTGCTACACATGCAAAATATGAGAGCCTGTTTACTTTTTATTTATTTTCATTTATTTGCATGACATCATACTGTATGATATACTGTATACTTTCTTTATCTGGGTCATAGGAAATTTTTTTAAGCGTGATGGATACGATAATTATGTACATGATTCACTATTAATAGGTTCTGGCTGTACTTGYACAGGAGCAAATAAAGGAAAACATGATRGTGAATTTCCATTATTAAAAAAAAAACAAGTCTCAAACAATAACCTACCACCTACGGGCATGTCACTAAATGTGATTGTCATTTTAATATGTCTACAAAATAGCTTCCAGTGTTAATCTGGTAGGGCCTGTTTCGCATTTAAAAAAAACGTTGCGATATATTAACTAAGTAATCCATTGTTGACAAMAGGCATTTACATATCAGTGACATTATCCTATAATAAAATCCTTCAATATAATTAGGCTTAAACTTCAAATTTTACCTTCTTTAACGGGATATACACTTGCTGGCCATTTTAATAGGAACACCTATTATTCAACCCTGTGACACCAGAGGTGGAAAAAGTAATAAACTTTTGTAGTCAAGTAATTGTACTGTTACTTCAGTGAAATTTCCCTAAAGTAAAAGTAAAGTTACCATTATAAAAATCTACTCAAGTAAAAGTAAAAAGTACCTCATTAAAAATGTACTCAAGAGTAAACATTACCGAGTTATCGACTTTTTTTTAACAGCGTGGGTGGGATGAGGGATTCTAATGTAGTTCAAAAAAGACAAGCGGTTGGTTATAAATCTCAAACTAGTTGTTTTTAATYGAWGGAACACCTTTGCATAATAAAGCTGTTGCTTTTTTTGTGCTTGAAATCAAAGTGATCGCTCAAATGTGGTGCTGGAAAAGAATAACGTTCAGCACAAAACATTTATCGGCGTCTTTCTGCATCGCAAAATTATAACACAAACCATAAAGTAAAATGAAAGAAAAGGGTAAAAGAATAGAGTGTTTTGGGGGTGAGCAGCACACCTGAGCTCCTACTCCGTTCTCTCCGTCTCACACATACGTCTTCTGCAGCACACACATTGCATTGTAAACCCAAATAAGTTGGTAAAACTTAAAACTCAGTTACATCAATTTTTTAAAGTAATGATGTTGTTAATATTAAGTAAACATAACTATCAGTTTTTAAAATCAGAACTACTGTATCAGTTCTTGGCACAGGTTTTATGCCAGATGCCCTGACGCAACCCTCCCATTTTACCTGGGCTTGGGACAGACACGTCATCCAGTTGGGAGTCGAACACGGGTACCTTTCGCATGGCAGGGAAACATGTACCACTGAGCCACCAGTGCCCTATTGCCCTGATGACGTCAGACACAATATTACTAGTCTGAAAGATTTTAGACAAAAAAAAATGGTGAAACTTTAAGGTGACAGGTACTGTTACTTAAGTACTTACAGTTACTTAATGTGGCGCGGCGGGCATGGGCAAATTTGTTCAGCTAACTTGAGAAGTGTCATTTCTACAAACTCATAAATACCAGAAAGTTCTAAATACTCATCAAGGTTTATTAATTTGAACTAATTGTAATTATTTAAGTTAACAGTACTCAATATGTTTAATTTCTTTGAACATTAGGGTTTACATGGGGGAGGGTCGGCAGCTCTTAAAAGGGCAACATACATACAGTACATACTGTAATGTGGTATACAACATAGTAGTGGCCGTTACAACGGCCAGGGGTTTACTTCATAAGAATTTGATGGCATTTCGATTTCAGCTGGGTCTGCATCGTTGGAATCTGTTTTGTCCGTCTCCATCGTTCTTGTGAATTTAGCATGTTTATTCTCGCCGCACATCAATCAATCAGTGCAGTGGTGTCATTTAACGCGAGTAAATGTAATTTGTTACTTTCCACCTCTGTGTGACACCAGTACAATGCATAAAATGATGCACATACTATACAAGTCATGAGGTTAATGTTCACATGAAACTTCAGCAAAGGTAATCTCTGTGACTTTAAACCATGGCATGGATGTTGGTGCCAGATGGGCTGGTTCGAGTATTTCACAATCAACCCCGGATCTTCTTGGATTTTCACACACGGTAGTTTCTAGAGATTACGCAGATACAGTAGGTGTACGAAACAAGAAAGATCCTGTGAGCGAATGCCCTGCAGGCCGAAACACATCGTTGATGAAAGAGATGGAGGAGAATGTGCATACTGATCTGAGTTAACAGGAAGTCTATAGTAACTTACAGTAACGCTCTCTATAATTGTAGTGAGCAGAAAAAAACATCTCAGAAGGCACAACACATTGAGTCTTGAGGTGGATAGACGACAACAGCAGAAGATCACTGGGTCAGCCTGGAACAAGAACCCAATGTACTGTAGTCTTTTCCTGTTACTGCCTATCCACTTAAAGACTTAACATGTTGTGCATGCTGAGATACTTTTTGATCACCATGGGTGTAGAAAGTGATTATGTTAATTACTATATCCTTCTTGGTGGCTCATTCTAGACTGCCCATTGTTCTCAAGTGTCATCTATTAGTGCATTGTTCCGTTAAATGATTATCTATCTATCTATCTATCTATCTATCTATCTATCTATCTATCTATCTATCTATCTATCTATCTCTCTCTCTCTCTCTCTCTCTCTCTCTCTCTCTATATATATATATATATATATATATATATATATATACACATATATATATGTGTGTGTGTGTGTGTGTGTGTTACATATAAATTATGCTTCAGATTTCACTTCTTCTGTCTAATACGAAGATTACCAGTCAAAGTTTTATCTACTTTATTAGGAAAACTTAAGCGCCGGCTCATTTGTAAAAAATTATACAAATATATATATATATAATTTTTTACAAATGAGCCGGCGCTTAAGTTTTCCTAATAAAGTAGATAAAGGTGTGCAAATATTTCTCAACTGAATACTAGCTGAATTGATCATTGATGAAATTCTGTACCAGTCACTCTGCGAAAAAAGGAAAACCCTATGTCTAAATTGGCCAAACCATTTTTCTGTCATATTTCTGTTTACTAAAATGTAAATTTAATCCAAATAAAGAGTAATAAAAAATAAGAATTATCATGTACCTAAAATATATACATTTGCGAAACTCAAGAGCTACGTATACAGCTTGTAATCACTGTTTTATCATTTGTTTCTTTAAACTGTATAGAGAAAAATAAATTCTATCTAAATCCTGAATCTCGAGTAGGGCAAACTGACTGGAAATAATCTGCTCACTTTGTCATAACATGTCAGTTCAGTTTCTGTGGAAGTGCATTCCCTGTGTGTGTGTGTGCGCGTGTGTGTGCGCGCGCGCGCGTGTGTGTGTGTGCGTGTTACATATAAATTATGCTTCAGATTTCACTTCTTCTGTCTAATACGAAGATTACCAGTCAAAGTTTGGACACACCTTCTAATTCACTGGTATTTCCTCATTTTTAGTTCATTCCACATTATAAACCAATACTAAGGCATCGAAAATATGCAATAATCTCCTTTGACCAGTTGATATTGAGATGTGCCTGCTACTTATGATCTGTAAAGCCTACACAGTGGCTCTAATCTGAGGTGCTGTTTGTTATTTGTTGATTTYTGAGCCTGTTACCTGTAAATGAACTTCTGCTCTGCAGCAGAGGTAAGTCTTGGTCTTGCTTTCTGGGATGGTCTTCATGAGAGCCAGTTTCGTCATAGTGCTTGATGGGTTTTGCAAATGCACTTGACAATACTGTTCTTGCGAGAACTATTCCAGAACATCCCAGCTTCGCGTCTTAAAAAAGACACCTGAAGGTTGTTGTCATTGGTTAAACTTAATTATCCAATACCATATATGTTAGTTCATAGATTTGAAAACTACATTGTTTTTCTAGAATTAAAAAAAATAAAACATAAAAAAATTCATTAGAAGGCATGTTCAAACCTTTGTCTGTACATCTGATTAATTAAAATAAATAAATAAATAAATAAATAACCCTGAATGTTCATTGTGGTAGAAGTTGAGAATTTCTGAAGTGAGCAATCACAAATGTTAACTGAACCGCAGCACATTGCAGAATCCCCCCCCCCCACCTGCTGTTGAGGCCCAGAATATTTTCACATGCGATAAGCCATCTGAGAGACAAGAAAAATAAATAAATAAATAAATGAGGCTAATGTGGTGAGAAACTGGCTGAGTGACTTGAGACGTTGTTCAGACATGTTCAATTGTGGAGAGCAAAATGAAATACCTGCCTTTTAAATTAAATGATCCGGGATGATTTCAAAGTATTAGATTATCTGTCGCAATACTACTCCTACAGGCATGATAAAAAATATTTAGCAAGAAAATCACTCACTTAGTCATGTACTTACTCACCTACTCACTGACCTTTCTTTCTTTCTTTCTTTCTTTCTTTCTTTCTTTCTTTCTTTCTTTCAGTACTTAAAAGAGTCAATATGTATTTAGCAACTATAGTATTAATGATTAAAATGTGTTATCTTTGGCCAAACGTCCATGTTCTTCTGCTGTCCCTGGGCTATCTGATGTTTAAGATAAACAAATTTTCAAAAAACAAAACAAAACATGGTTACATAAAACTTTAAATAAACACATTAAAAAATCAAGCAGCTTAAAAATCATTTATCAAGAAAACCATTCACTTAGTCATGTACACACAAACTGACTTTTGCTTGTTTGTTTGTTTGTTTGTTTGTTTGTTTCTTTCTTTCTTTCTTTCTTTCTTTCTTTTTAAGTTAATGTGCATTTGGAAACTTTATTATTAATGTAGTAATTGTGCCAACATTTAGGCAAATGCCCATTTTCATCTGCTGTACCTGGGCCAACATGGCTGCATGAGATTTAAATCTAACTAAGAAAAACAAAATGCACTCATGATAAAAGATGTTTATCAAGAAAATCGCTCACTTAGTCACGTACTCACTCCCCTACTTTCTTTGTCTTTCTTTCTTTTTTCTTTCTTTCTTTCTTTCTTTCTTTCTTTCTTTCTTTCTTTCTTTCTTTCTTTCTTAATGTATTAATAATTGTCAATCATTAATAAAGAAATCAATACGTATTTAGCAACATTAGTATCAATGATGTATCAGATTTACAGTATGAATGAGGAGAATGAAAGAGAACGAAGATTAGAAGAGATGTCTGTTGTGGAGCAGGAAGTAGCAGAAATTAGAGTGAGGTGTGGAGAGTGTTGAAGAGGATGAATAGTGGAAAGGCAGTTGGTCCTGATGACATACCCGGGGAGGTACAGTATGGAAGTGCTTAGGAGAGATGGCGTTAGAGTTTCTGAGTAGCCTGTTTAACAAGATCTTGGACAGTGAGAGGATCTCAGAGGAATGGCGGAGAAGTGTATCGGTGTTGATTTTTAAAAACAAGGGAGATGTGCAGAGCTACAGAGTGGCAACTAAAGTGAAATAAAGCTGATGAGCCATGCAATGAAGCTTTGGGAAAGAGTAGTAAAAGCTTAAGGTTAAGAGCATTTGTAAGCAGCAATATGGTTCCATGCCTAGAAAGAGTACAACAGATGCAGTATTTGCTTTGAGGATGCTGACGGTAATAGGGAGCATCGTGTCTTTGTAGATTTAGAAAAAGCATATGACAGGGTGCCGAGAGAGGGGCTGTGGTATTTATTATATGAGGAAGTCTGGCGTGGCAGAGAAGTACAGTATGTTACAGGAGTGGTGCAGGACATGTATGAGAGCTATAAGATAGTTGTGAGATGTGACTGTAGATGTGACAGAAGAGGTGAAGGTGACGGTAGATATGCATCAAGGATCGACTCTGAGCCCCTTCTTCTTTGTTTCAGTGATGGACAGGATGACTAGATTAGACAGGAGTCCCCATGGAGTATGATGTTTGCAAACATTGTGCTTTGTAGCGAGAGCAGGAAACAGAAAAATCTAGAGAGGTGGAGGTATGCTCTGGAAAGAAGAGGAATGAAAGTTAGCCACAGCAAGACAGAACACATGGTTGTGAATGAGAAGCTCACAAGTGGAAAGGTGAGGCTGCATGAAGCAGAGGTAAAGAAGGTGCTGGATTTTAAGTACTTAGGGTCAACGGTCCAGAGCAACAGAGAGTGTGGAAATGAGATGTAAGAGGCATGTGCAAACAGGTTGGAATGGGTGGGAAGAAAGTGTCAGGTGTGTTATGTGACAAAAGAGTATCAGAGAGAATGAAAGAAAAGGTGTTCAAGACAGTGGTGAGACCAGCAATGCTCTACAGCTTAGAGACAAGGGCACTGAAGAAAAGACAGGAGGTAGCAGAGATGAAGATGGTGAGGTTCTCTTTGGGAGTGACAAGGATGGATAGGATCAAGAATGAGTCCATCAAAGGGACAACCCATGTTTTGGAGATAAAGTCAGAGAGGCCAGATTGAGGTGGTTTGGATGTGTTCTGTGGAGACATTGTGAGCATGTTGGTAGAAAGATGCTGAGGTTGGAACTGGCAGGCAAGAGGTCTATAGAAAGACCAAATAGGAGATTTACGGATGTAGTGAGAGGACACAAGTTAGTGTGAGAGAAAAAGATGCAGAGGAGAGGGTTAGATGGAGGCAGGTGATTCACTGTGGCAACTCCTTAAAGGGATCTGCTGAAAGACAAAGTAGAAGATGAATATGTATACCAAACACCTAATATATATTATAAACACAAATTTGAGAAATAGAGCCGACGGAAAGAGGAATTTAATCCAGATGTTGAGCAAGATAACAGAAATGAAAGGGTTTTCATGAAGATGCATTTTTGCAAGTAAAGCAAATTCCCCCTAGCGCAGGGTACAAATTAGGACTGAAACGTCTGCTCAGAATTGCTGAGATGAGCAGAAAGCCGGAAAAGGTTTCACAGATGGACTACCTTCCCCTTTTTAGCGAGTGTGCAGTTCTGTAATTACAGCAAATAACAAATTATTCAATCACTCGGAATTGTTACCATAATCACTGGTGAGGTGGGATTAAGGCTGGTAGGGCTATCAGGAATGGTAGAAATAAGTAGGGCTGTAAGTGATAGAAATAAGTAGGCTACTTCTTGCTAGAGCTATAGACGTAGAAGAGTCCTCATCAAAAGGAATCAGTTTGAGTTCCATAAGACACATAAAGTAGAGGAGAGCGTAAGCAGGGGAAAACAGAATAAGCTGCCCTGTATACAGTGTTACATAATATGAAAAAAAGGGACTTAATAGAATATAATGATGTCTATTCTATTAACCTTTTAACCCTGATAATTAAATATGCAATATACTACTGCATATATATAATTAACACATAATAGAATCAGAACCGGCGATGACATAATCAGTGGACACTAAACAGCAGAAGACTGTCAGGAAGAGAATGCTCCAGCTTTACTGTGACAAAGAACAATGTAACAAAATCAATCTATTCAAGAAATGTTACAATTTCAAAAGCATCAGATTATTGACAAGGAAAATAAAAGACATCTTAAAGTAACAGGAGACATCTTAGGTATGTTTAATAGTGAAAGTAAGAACACACACGGATGATAAGAATTCACTGGACTTGGACTAAACAGATATGTGGCCATAAAAAAAACCACTTGATAGTGAGACCAGAAAAATGCTCCAGTTTGATAGACTGCATAAAGATTTGACTTTGGAGCAATGGAAAAAGGTTGGAGGAGTCCAGAGGCACATCAGGATATGAATTAAAGCGCATGAAGCGATGCACCCATCATGCACTCTGGTCGCTGAATAAGCCTCTGGAGGCAGTGTTATGGTCTGGGGTTGCTTCAGTTGGTCAGGCCTAGGCTCAACAATGTTACGTGGCAGTAAAATGTAGTCATTCTACTTGAATTTACCGAATGATCAGGGTGTACAATCAGTGGATTCTTTCTTCTCTGAAACTTCCAGGACTAAAAATATGAAACAGTGCTCCTGGGAGCATAAGGAATCATTTTTACACATGAATTTGCCATCACACTGTGTACCGTGAGGATTAAGGTGTGTGACTTTTTTGGACCAGGCAGATTATACTTCTAAATTTTATTTATCTGAGTATTGATAATTATGCTATATAATGTATGTACAAATTTTTTGACCTCCTGATTTAATAGCAAACACATTTTTACTTTCCTGGAGCACGGATCAGCGGTTTCATATCTCTAACTTCACCAGGAAGTTTTTTCAAATCATGTGATGCATATAAAATGGTGATTGCATAAACAGGAAATGTGAAGTGTAATAACATGTTTCAAACAGTGTTGCAAAAGTGCTACTCAGCTGTTTACACCACCCTCTATTGAGCCTGTCTATCCTGTCTAGTGCCATTCCCAACCCTGGCCCTAATCTTCTTTAGGTAGACTCTGTCATTAACAGAGATTAGGCCCAGCACAATGCAAACTTGACTGTGGTGGTAGAATTGGAAGGAGTCACACAGTCGTACAGCAGGGGGCTCAGGACATAACCCTGGGTGCTGGGGGTAATGGCAGGTGGAACATGGCCTGCGAACCGTGACTGCTTGTAATGTGTGTCAGAAAGAGATCTATCCACGCAGGAAGAGGCTAAATTAAAGGTCCTACAACTTGTTGTAGGTGAATATTGAGGAAGTGACAGTGTCAATTGGTTCTCTGAGGTCAATAAACCACATTTTCAACACGAATCCCTTACAGATGTCTAGAAGGTGCATTGCTGTGTGTAGGTCTGTGATGGCATCACTGATAAAAATGTTTGAAGTGTACAGTATACAGGTACTCTCACTTCCACCCACTCAATAAAGCTCAGCCCAGCCTCCCTCACTGTCTCACACTTTCACAAACTCACCTTCTTAGCCTTTCATCTCACCACTTACCTGATTCATGCTTTTTTTTTTTTTTTTTTAAACCTGTTTTATTTGCTTAAATCTATTTTCAGTCGCTCAAAGAAAAAAAAAGAGATCATATGCTTTGTAGTGATAGGAGGTCAGTGGATTTAGATGAAAGCATTCGTATTAAAGCCTTTTTAAATATCTGCAGTAAAAATTCAGTTCTGCATGTGGCATCATTTTCCTGTGTACTTGCAGAATGCACATTTAAATTGTGTACACTTGCGCAGAGAAAATCTCCCAAAACACACCCTTCATCAACTCAGGCTAAATATATCAAAGCTGTCACTGCTTTCCTTTTGATACAGTACAAGGACAAGTGCCTAGAGTGTGTGCTGAGCTATTTACATCACACCTAAAAAAACCCGTTGACGTGTAACTCATTATCTAAGTGACGAAAACCATAAACTATTTCCTCGCCTTACTGATTGCGCTACCAATCCTCAGTGAACAAAATATTTCCCAATTTCCTTTAATGTATTTGATTAACCTGCCTTAACCCTCATGTTGCGAAATTTCCTTTCTAAAAAGAAGTGCAATAAATTTGATCCATTTCTCATGAGGTCAAAAATGAATGGGTAAGATTACAGTTGGTACAGTATATAAATCCGAGTTCATGCTCATTTCTACTCTCCTTTCCCACACCTGTACATGCAGATGCCTTTGAGCAGACACGCATATACTATACAGATATACAGTATACAGCTTCTTGAGGCCTTACTCACAGTTCAGTCTTTAGTAGTATGATGATCAAGAGATATACAGCACGTGAAGCTGTATAAGCTGAATAATATTTGAGAATGACAGTGATCAGGAGGAGAGAAGCTAGGTTATCAGTGAAGAGGGTTTAGAGGAGGAAGTTCCAGAGGTTAAGGATGACATGGGTATAACCCGGAGGAGGAAGATTTGTTGTGTTGCGTTCTCATTTCATCCAATAATGGAACCAAACCCTATGCGGACACACTGGTCAGGCAATTTTTCATACTACGATGTCTTTGCAGACCTTCTATATGCTGCTACGTGTGATTTGCTTTGAGGACCATCACACAAGAGCCGCCCGACGTCAACAAGACAAGCTGGGACGTTTGGCAGAAGTGGGTGGAGCACCTGCCACTCATTTACAAACCAGGTCCTGAAATCACCGTTGATGAGCATCTCATCGGTTTTAGGAGTCGGTGCCCATTAAGCAGTATAAATGGGGTCCTAGAAATGACAGCAGGGTACTTTAAAATGAATGTAAATATGTTCATACAGTTTATACAGTAGGTCAAGGATTATATTTATAATATAGTTCAGTTTTCCCCCCCTGTGTACATTTGGGCTTTTGTTTTCAATAAATAAATCATACCGTTCAGTTTTAACCGGGAACAAAAAAGTTGTTATTTTGTGCCACAGTTAATTTTCTTTTACTCATTTGAAAAAAGTGACTTTGGTAAACATTTGAGTGAAGTCCTGTGTGATAGATAGTACAATATTATTCGTTCTTAGTGTTTGTTATAGTCAAAAGAATATCTCTATATATATTTTTTCCATAAAACAATGAGTGGTATGAGTTCAGGTAAATAAAGCCTGCAGGACTTCACAGCAAATCCAAGTTCAAAACTTGTAATGTTTTTACACAAGAGCTGAAGTTGATAAAAAAAAAAAGATCTAATACGACATTAAGTGATTATACTGTATATGTATAATAACGGAAACATTATGAGTGTGAGCCAAAACCGAGCACAGCATGAGGGTTAAATTAGTGTGTTGACAAGCAGTTTTCCTCTCATCTAGAGATCACAAGTTCAAATCCCTGGTGATGCTGTAGCCTCCCACAGCTGGGGTGCCTAGTGACAGTGGAGTTTCCGAGCTCTCTCAGGGGGGGAGTATCACAGATGCGCCCTCACATCCATCGCAAAGCTAGCCAATCATGGGTGCCTGTGAGCTATTGCAAACGTAAAGAGCAGATAAGAGTGGGAATTGGATGCGACATAAACAGGGGAGAAAATATGAAGAATCAAATTTATAAAAAAAATATTGGTGGGTTTCCTTCAGGTACTCTGATTTACATGCAGAGGAGGATAATTGTCTTTTACAAATTGCCTGTAAAGTGTCTGCGAGTGTGTGTGTGTACCCTGTGACGGATTCGCAACCTGTCCAGGGCCGAGTCCACTGAGATACAGTAGGCTTCAGACTTCCCACGACCCTGAATAGGATAAGCCGTATAAAGAATTAATGAGTGACAGTGAGGATTGCTCTCTCTCTGCAGCATTTAAGATTTAATGCTAATGAATATTATGTTTTAAGTTTAAATCGCAGGGATGCTTAAAAACCCCTTTACTGTTCACACTGCTACTTTGGTTAACAAACACTCATCTTTTCACTCATGAACAATGAGGTTTCATGCACAACGTGAAACACGCAGACGTTCAATATCTATATTTCTTTCAGGGTCAAACTTTTAAACCGCTGATAAGTTAACATCGTCTGCTCCGCCACCCTGTGATGTCCTCAAGATAGTTATAGCTAACAGAGCCTGAGGCTGTTTTAAACAGTATAGTCTTTCTTAGCAGCTTTTATATTAACGAGGGGTATTTATGTGGCATGAATTTTTGATAATAAAAGCAAATGAAACTGTTGCAACAAAAGCAGTATGCTATCTTCTTAAAATATTTTTTACAGTTACTATAGATAAGGATTATGCAGTATGCTTGTGGGTTTTGTACGTCATCTGCGTCAAATTAACTGGAATATCTTCGGAAAAGCAAAACAGCTGCCTGAGGGTTTTGTGGTCTTTTAACACAACTCTAATCTGCACTCTTGGAATGGAAGGCCAGTTACGAGACAATTTCTATTTCTCTTTTTTAAACCAAACCATCGTCAGTTTCCCTTTCTAAAAATGTTGAACAATCAATGTCAACTTTTTCTCTTCTGTGTGGCCACTGTGTGGTCCTAATATATCTGACTCCTGCAGTCTAGTTGAAATGCTAATGGTCAAGTCATATGTGCAAGTTTCAGAAGCATATTTCGAGACTGATGTCATCATTAACCACATTGTGAACTACAAATCCCCCTGAAACGCAACTCGCAACTGAGAGCAAAAAATGAATGTAGGGTATATTTAAAGTAGATTTATATTTTCTTAGTATCAGTATGTACATGTATCTATTTTTAGATTTTGGTAATTGCTGTAGTGCATAGCAAAGCTATTGTAAAAGTGTCATTTAGTAGGAAGAGCATGAGTTCATCTTTACTGAGCTAAGTGGGTCATTTCCTGTTTAATGATAAACCCAGAGCTGATATGCATTCCATGTATACTGTACGGGGTTTTAAAGGTTACTAAAAGGGCTTGTCAACAAGAGACCATAAAAGTTTGGAGTTTACCAGAAAAATGCAAAAGAACTACTGAGAACCTGTTATAAATAATTTTTATTTTTGTTACTGAATAATTTTTTAACCACTGTTGATTGAGCAGATTAAGGCTAATGTTATCCAATGTGACTCAAAATATGCTTAGCCAGATGACAAACAAAGGAGGAGCGCTTTTCTTTTGTTTCAGCTCGGGTGAGATAGTGTTGAGCGGTGTGGGAGGCACACACATCTTTAAATAGAGGGGAAAAATATTTTTCCCAAAAGCAACATCTTAATATGAAATGACTTATAGATAACACAGAATGAGGGGTCAAAAGAAAGAAACTTTCTGCAACTTTTCTGCAAATCAAAAGGCAGTTCAGCAAATAAAAATAGAATAAAATATATATTATAGCTATATACTATTATAAGATTAGTATAAAATATCTAAACTTTTTCCCCCCTAAGTTTATGTTTGAAATAGTTGTTTTCTGTAGATAATAAAGTTTTAAATACAAGTTAAAGTTAAGTGTTTATGCACAGTGACATTCTTTCGTCGCATATCAAAGCGTGTTAGGAAGCTGGGGTCATGCAGCACCACTGGATCAGAACATAGCAGAACATAGGTCTTGCTCAAGCGCACAGCAGGGGCAAGTGGGTGAAGCTGAGGGTTAAACAACTGACCTTTTTGATCAGCAAACCAGAGCCTTAAACCTCTAAACTATCACTGCCCCTTAAAGTAATAATAATAATAATAATAATAATAATAATAATAATAATAATAATAATAATATGCATGCACATAATGCATTCTTTTTCTGTCCATGTGTAGTAACTGTTCTTTAGTAACTGTACTGCAACATCGGCCTGCATGAAGAAAAAGCTTAAAAAGGTTGTAGCTGTGCAGGAGATCAGTCTGTTTAACTACAACATAATGTCACAATGCCGTGAAATCTTCAAAAGGAGGCGAAAGCAAGTGTCAGTGTCAGCAAGTGTCAATATTCTATTAAAACAGCAGATTTCTGTAAGAACTTATTTTCCTATTTGCCTAAGAGTGACCCATTCTTTCACAAATGTTGGTAGAAGCGTTCTGCATGCCTCTGTGCTTGCTTTTATACTCCAGTAACCATGGAAGTTATTTGAACACCTGAATTCAATTACTTGGCTTAATGAGTGAATTTGTCAATATAGTGTACTGTATGTTTATTACATGAATGCTGAAAATGAATTCAGGAAGCTTGCAACCAGAAGAGGAAATTAGTCTATGTATAATTTCTGCTAACCGTAAATAAATTAGAAAAAGTTTTAAAGAGAATGAAATGTCTATAAATCTATTTAATAACCTTAATATTTAAGCAATATCAAATTCATGGTTGTGCTGTTGTGCTGGATATTAGCTTGGCTGTGATTAGGTCGTAGACCTTAAGTGTGATAGTGCTTTTATACAACAGTTTCATAAGCACCATTTATTATCAACAAATTTTAAGTTGTTTGCTCATTTAATGACAGTGTTATCATGTGAATGAGGGTTTTAGCAGGAAGCTTCTGTCTCCTCAGTACTGCGACCATACCGACCTACTTTCACCCATGCTGCAACTGGATAAGAGCGTCTGCCAAATGCCTAAATGTAAATGTAAATGTAGTGTAACTAACAATTGAACACCTGTATCACATGAGTCATACGTATGTCACCCACTGCCATATGTTATCTGGTTTCATGATCCTCCGGTATTTGTCTTAGTTTTTTGTGTTTGTGTCATTTCTGTTTTGTTTACAACTGGATTTATTCTGTTTAGTTCATGTGTAGTAGCATGTGTAATGCTTTTATCTCTCATGATCATACTAACTTATTTCGGGATATTACTTTTTTAATAAAACAATGAATGCATTAATAAATTAGTTTTAATAAAAACAGATTGTCAGGAAGCAGATTTCTGTAAGAATCTATGTTCTCATCAGTTGGAAATAAGACAATTTATTTGCCATTTATATGTGTATTATTTTCAAACCCAAGTCCAAAAAAGTTGGGACACTGTACAAATTGTGAATAAAAACAGAATGCAATGAAGTGGAAGTATCAAATTTCAATATTTTGTTCAGAATAAAATAAAATATTATTTTATATAATATTTTTATATAATAATATTTATATAAAAAAATATATATATATATAATATATTTTTATATTATAATAATTTTATATTATTTTTATATTATATTTTTATATAATAATATTTATATAAAAAAATATATATATATATAATATATTTTTATATTATAATAATTTTATATTATTTTTATATTATATTTTTATATAATAATATTTTATTCAGAATAAAATATAGACAATGTATCAAATGTTGAAAGTGAGACATTTTGAAATGTCATGCCAAATATTGGCTCATTTTGGATTTCATTAGAGCTGCACATTCCAAAACAGTTGGGACAGGTAGCAATAAGAGGCCGGAAAAGTTAAATGTACATATAAGAATCAGCTGGCGGACCAATTTGCAACTTATTAGGTTAATTGGCAACATGATTGGGTATAAAAAGAGCCTTTCAGAGTGGCAGTGTCTCTCAGAAGTCAAGACGGGCAGAATGCCAATGCTTCAGCGAAAAAATATTGGTGCGATACCAGAAAGGAGTTTCATTGCAAAGAGTTTGAAGTTATCATCATCTACAGTGCATAATATCACCCAAAGATTCAGAGAATCTGGAACAATCTTTGGGTCAAGACCAGAAGACCATACTGGATGCTTGTGATCTTCGGGCTCTTAGACGGCACTGCATCATATACAGGAATGCTACTGTAATGAAAATCACAACATGGGCTCAGGAATACTTCCAGAAAACATTGTCGGTGAACACAATCCACCGTGCCATTCACCATTGCCGGCTAAAACTCTATAGATCAAAAAAGAAGGCATATCTAAACATGATCCAGAAGCGCAGGCATTTTCTTTGGGCCAAGGTTCATTTAAAATGGACTGTGGCAAAATGGAAAACTGTTCTGTGGTCAGATGAATCAAATTGTTAAGTTCTTGACAATACCAGACCACATACTGCATCAATTACAACATCATGGCTGCATAGGAGAAGGATCCTGGTACTGAATTGGCCAGCCTGCAGTCCAGATCTTTCACCCATAGAAAAGAACTACTGCATCATAAAGAGGAAGATGCAACAAAGAGGACCTAAGACAGTTGAACAACTAGAAGCCTGACAAGAATGGGACAATATTCCTATTCCTAAACTTGAGCAACTTGTCTCCTCAGTCCCCAGACGTTTGCAGACAGTTATAAAAAGACGAGGGGATTCCACACAGTGGTAAACATGACCCAACTTTCCCAACTCATCAATGTGTTGATGCCATGAAATTTAATATCTTATTTTTTACCTTAAAATGCTACATTTTCTCAGTTTAAACATTTGATATGTCACCTATGTTGTATTATGAATAAAATATTGAAATTTGAAACTTCTACATCATTGCATTCTGTTTTTACTCACAATTTGTACAGTGTCCCAACTTTTTTGGAATTGGGTTTGTATAAGGGCCTCCTGTGCATAGGTGTATGTATGACCTCATTTCTGCTGCAACATCTGTTACGTCAGTGCTGCTGCTACACTGACGTATTTGAGGTGTGAACTCCCAATACTCTCATTACAGAATGTGGAAATGTAAATATAATTTAATTAATTAAGAAATTATAGTAATTAGCAAATGTTTAAATTGCTTTGTCAATGTTTGCACAATGGTTATTATCAGTTCTTTAATATAGTGTATTTCATCACCTCGTACTTAACTTATGTACATCATTCAAGGCAGCTGTGACTTTGTGTTTCCGGTAAATTATAGGACAAAACATTCCTTTGGAATTATGCAAGAGATCTTGAATTGGCTTATTATTTAATGATTAAAACAACACCTGTGACATGGAGTGATGCATACAGTTCCTGGTGCTTTTTCCAGTCTATCGTCACCACTCATGAAATGCTTCTTGTCCAATCAGATTACTCAGTTGGAACTAACTAACTAATTTCCCTATAAAACTGCACAAATTGTATTTGAAACTATATTGCAGGCAAAAGGTCGTCACACTAAAATTATTTTGATGCATTCATTACTGTTTACTGCTTTAAATGTAATTTAATTTTTATTATTTAGCATTTTTTTAAAAGTGTAGAAACATTTGTTTTAAAGACCTCTTCATGCTACAGCAGCTACTAGCATGTGTTTACTTTTCCACATGTACATTTTCCACATGTAAATTTGTATTTGCTTATTTAAATTTAATTTTAAAGTTTAAGCTTATGCCAGTTATAGAAATATTGTTGGAAAAATATTTGTCCTTTCTAGCCTCAGTATTAGGCATATGTAATGCTTTTATCTCTCATGATCCTACTAATTTATTTCTGAGATTTTACTTTTAAAGAAAGCATTTGTGTTAATAAACTAGTTTTAATAAAACGTATTTTCAGAAAAGCAGATTTTGGTGAGAATATATTTTCAAGACAATAGTAAAAAAGCCAATTTTATTTGCAATTTATACCTGTATTGTACATAAAAATGCCCGCATACTGTGTGTGTGTGTGTGTGTGTGTGTGTGTGTTTTTTTTAGTTTTTTTTTAGGACCCAGCTCATCAGTTAGTCAGCATTAGCCAAAGTCATATCCAACGTTTGGTACCGAACATACCCAACGGTACAGAACAAAAGTCCAGTCAATACAAAAAAAAAACAACAACAAAAAAAACAAACAAACAAACAAGCAAAAATTCTCATTTCCTGACAAAAAAAGTACAGGAAAATGTCTGTAGGCCAGGAAACAGACAATAAAAACAAAAATAGAGCTGCTGGATTTCACATGATTGGTAAAAGGTAAGCCTTTATTCGTCACACATACATTACTGCACAGTAAAAAAAAATTATTCTTCACATATCCCAGCTTCTTGTTAGTAAGCTAGGGTCAGAGTGCCAGGTCAGACATTTTACAGCACCCCTGGAGCAGACAGGGTTAAGAGCCTTGCGCAAGGGCCCAACAGTGGCAACCTGGAGGAGCTGGGGCTTGAACCGCTGTCCTTCCGATCTTTACCAGAGCCTTAACACATTGAGCCACCACTGGCCGACACTGAGCCAATACTGCCCCCAAAAGAAGCAGAAGAGACCAAAAAGTTCTCAGAAGGACTGTGAGTGGTTCTGCAGGACGTTCAGTAAAAGTAAG
>QMIH01000112.1:716329-741057 GCA_003987875.1 Clarias batrachus
AAAGGTCGTCACACCAATTATTCATTTTGGTGTACGTGTGTGAGAGTGTGTTTAATTTACCAAACATTTAACATTTTTTTGTTTTGAAGACCTAGCTCATCAGTACGAAAACCGAAACAAAATAACATTCAAAGATAAAATAACAAATTCAAAACCAAATTTAAAAATCCGAAAACTAAATAACAAAACCCGAAACTAATTGTTAATTTGGTTTTGTATTTGTTGTTTTGTTTTAGGATTTGTTATTTTGTTTTGGGTTTTGTTAATTTGTATTGCACTTCTCGGCCAGTCAGATACGAACCGGAAAAGGTAGGTATAGTTTGCGAATTAAATTCTTACCGCTGATTGGACGATACAACTGTCACGCAAGATAAACAGGAAGTAGGAAATTGTGTCTCTAACTTTGTTTCTTGTGTGTTCTGCTTCATTTTAAAACATTTTTTCGGTCTGCAAAACTAAGAAAATAATCATTATTTCATTAGAAAGCAAGGGAATGGAATTTATTCAACGTTACTTTGAGGACGGACATTCGTATGCCGTGATTTTGGATATGCTGATGACATATCACGGTATAAAGATTAGTTTGCGAACTGCTGTGTCTCTTTAAAAAAAATTCCACAAGAACTGCAAAAATTTGGCAGAACGCCATATTTGAAACCACAATACGAACAGTACATGTTTGCACATTCATACACACACGAATCTACCGCCGCTACATTACTTCCTGTATATCTTGAGTGACAGATGTCTCGTCCAATCAGCGGTAAGAATTTCATTCGCAAACTATACCTACCTTTTCCGGTTCCGAGAGGTGCAAACTAAATTAACAAAATCGAAAACTAAATAACAAATTCAAAATCAAAATAGCAAAACCGAAAACAAATTAACAAAACGCAAAACAAAATAACAAATTAGTTTTGGGTTTTGTTATGTTGTTTTTGAATTTGTTATTTTGATTTGGGTTTTGTTATTTTTGAATGTTTTATTTTGTTTTGGGTTTTGTTATTGTGGTTTTTAATTTGTTATTTTGTTTTGGGTTTTGTTATTGTGGTTTTTAATTTGTTATTTTGTTTTCATTTTGTTAAGTTGTTTTGCACTTCTTGGCCACCGTACATCCAGTTACCAGAGACCTGACTTTAATGGTTTGAGACTCCACACTCCTGTGTGCTACAGTAATAGTCTTCCTGTTTCTGTGGGATTCTTACAAGTTTTATGGCATTGATGGATCTGAGTAATTCTTTTCCATTAAAAATCTCTTTTAAAAAGCTATTTCCTTAAAAGAAAATTATCGCAATTATAGTAATTATTAAATGTTGAATTTGTTATGCCAGCATTTGAACAGTTTTATATTGTACAATATACATTACAGTTCTACAGTGTATATAGTGCAATATACAGTAGTATAGCTCTATCAGCACCCTGTACACAACCTATGCACATCGTTCAAGACAGTCCTGCCTTCGCAAATGTATTTTAATTCAGCAACGTTGGAGTTTTTTTTTAAGCATGAATGACCTGTCAGAGGTGGATTGCTGATGTGTTTCAGATCATTGTCCTGCTGCATGACCCAAGCGCGCTTGAGCCTGAAGTCACTGATGGCCCGATATTCTCCTTTAGAATTTTCTGGTAGAGCGCAGAATTCATGTTTCCATCAATTATGACAAGTTCTCCAGGTCCAGAGGCTGCAAAATGGGATGCACACCTTTCACAAAGTTCAACTTTTGTCTCATCAGTCCACAAAATATTTGCCCCAAAGTGTTGAGATAATCAAAATGTTTTTTGCCAACTAATTTTTTTTGTAGACCAGCAACTCCTGGTAAGGTTCACCACTGTTCCAGGTTTTCTCCGTTTGTGGATGATGGCTCTCACTGTGGTTCACTGGAGTCCTAGAGTCCAAAGTCTTAGAAATGGCTTTGTAACTCTTTCCAGTTAGTCAGCATTAGCCAAAGTCATATCCGGTACAGAACAAAAGTTCAGTCGGTAAAAAAAATAAATAAAAAGTAACTCATTTCCTGACATTGATATTCCAGCCCAAAAAAAAAGTACTTTACAGGAAAATGTCTGTAGGACAGGAAAGAAAGCAGCATATTATATAAAACAAAAATTTCAGACAATAAAAATAAAAATAGAGCAGCTAGATTTTGCATGATTGGAAAAATAAGCAGAAGAGACTAAGTTCTCAGAAGGACTGTGAGTGGTTCTGCAGGATGTTTAGTATAACTAAGCAGCTAATTTCCCTATAAAACTGCACAAATTGTCCTTGAGACTATATTGCAGGCAAAAGGACATCAAACCAATTATTGATTTTGGTGCACTAATTACTGTTTACTTATTTTTATAGCATTTTTTAAAAGTGTAGAAACATTTGTTTTAAAGACAGCAGCAGCTACTTGCATGTGCATGTACTTTTCCAAATGTAAATTTTCCACATTTAAATTTGTATTTGCTCATTTAAATTTTATTTTAAAGTTTAAGCTTACGCCTGTTATAGTAATATTGTTAGAAAAACCTTTGTCCTTTCTAGCCTCAGTTAGGCATATGTAATGCTTTTCTTTCTCATGATCCTACTAACCTATTTCTGAGATTTCACTTTTAAATAAAACAATTGTGTTAATAAATTAGTTTTATGAAAACATATTTTCAGAAAGCAGATTTTGGTGACAAGACAATATTAAAAAAGGCTAATTTATTTGCAATTTATACCTGTATTATACATATAATATCGATATAAATTGTGTGTGTGTGTGTGTGTTAATTTACCAAACATTTGACTTTTTTTTTGGTTTGAAGACCCAGCTCATCAATTACCAGAAACCTTACTTTAATGGTTTGAGACTCCACTCCACACTCCTGTGTGCTTTGATACAGTACACATTTTTATATTGTACAATATACACTACAGTTCTACAGTGTATATAGTACAATATACAGTAGTATATCTCCATCAGCACCCAGTACACAACCTATGCACATCGTTCAAGGCAGTCCTGCCTCTGTGCTTGCGGTACATTACAGGAAAAGACATGCCTCTGGAATTATACAAGAGAGTTTGATTTGGCTTGGACTTCATGCGTGTAGTCTTAGTCACTGACTTCAGTTTCATGCACGACCTAAGGAAACATCACACTTTTTTTTATTTCTTCAAGAATTCATGTGTACAGTATGTGTGGGTGGAGGGGTGACTGGGTGTGTGTGTTGTCTTGAGTGCTGGTGCACATGCTACAAGGTCCGGTAAGTCACTGATTCTGGAATCAGTTCAAGTCTTTTCCAGTAGCCATATTCATCCTGAAATATTTAACTGTTTTTTTTTTTTTTTCAATTCCAGGAATCCAGGATACACATTAGATAAGATTTGTCTGGAGGAATTTTGGCCCACTCATCTTTGGCCCATGCAACTTTGGAGTTTTTTTTTAAGCATGAATGACCTGTCAGAGGTGGACTTGCTGATGTGTTTCAGATCATTGTCCTGCTGCATGACATATCGCTCTTGAGCCTGAGGTCATAAACTGATGGCCAGATATTCTCCTTTAGAGTTTTCTTGTAGAGCACAGAATTCATGGTTCCATCAATTATGACCAGTAATTATGACCAGATAAGTTGTCCAGGTCCAGAGGCTGCAAAAATGCTAAATTTCTTTAGATTACTGCATTATGTGTTGCTTTTTAGATGCTTTAGCAAGCTTCACTTTGTCAGATAGGATCTATAAATGATTTATTGATTAAACAGTATAGCAGCAATCATGTCTGGGTGTGGAAGTGAAATTTTACTCAGTTTTTCAAAAAAATGTGGTAAATTACAATTCATTCATGAATGAGCTATGGCGCAATTACGTCTTTACATAGGGCCAGGGAGGTTTGGATACCTTTTCCCCTGAATTTGTATTTATTCGGGTTATCATTACGTAATATTAAAATTTGTTTGATGATCTGAATCATTGAAGTGTGACAACTATGCAAAAACAACAAAACGAATCAGAAAGGGACATGTACAGTATTCTTTCATAGCACTGTACCATGTTAACTAAAGGTTCATTCTAAAGCAGTGTTACTGCACTCTTTTACATTTAGCAGTATTTCAAAGGGGAGCCAGACAGTAAAATCTGTTTGCGTTTAGTCACAAAATAAATTTGCCTTAAAGCTAAACGTTCTTACCAGCACCATTTTGCTTTGTATGAAAAAGTATGTTGTCACTGTTGTTAAATGAGGAAGCAAATGCTTATTATTGTCTAATGTCTTCTGCACTTCCAAAGAGTGCAACATTGTTTAAGTGGAAATGGGAATAGCTATTTTTCCTTCATATTGACATTCTCCTTATTTACTATATGTTATAAAATGCTGTAAAACCGGCATCATGATTGTTAGCACAATCATGCAACATGCTTATATACACTGAAACGGTCTTCAAAATGCTCCGCAATTTACAATACAGTATCACAGCTATTGTAGTTGCTTTGTATGCAGGGACGTTAAATATTAACTAATCAGTTTAGAATAATCTGTTAAATCTTTGCAACTGAACCTGCCTAACATCTCGGCAGCAAAACAGGGTTTTATCACTTCCAGAGAACAAGAAACCAGTGTCTGATATGGAGCGACTGAGTAAATATGCCAGATAAGAACAGATTTTGTTTGTGCTGATACAATATAATAAGATTTAACGAGGACGGTTTATTTTCTATTCATCTTTAATTTTATTAATCTTGAGTCATTTTAAAGATTCAAATGACTTTGGACTCTACTTCGATTGAAAGTCTCATGACATTTCTTATCTGCACAGAAAATCCCAACTGGGCTAGGGAAGGGAAAATGGAACTAAAAATAAGCGGAAAATCTTTAAGAGTATAATTTATAATAGTGTTCAATATGTATGTAATCTAGAGTAAATCTATCATTTTAAACAAATTGTAATAGTAGAGCATTATAACTTTAACCCAATATGTTTGACATGGAATAAATGCTACATCAAAAACTTAATTCTACAAAAACTTAATTCGTTACAAATACTCTAATATGTTTAGTATATAATTTGTTTTAATACATCCACCAAGACATATGTGGTCTTTAACTTTTTTAGTGACATTTGACGCATTTATCTCATGTAAATATGCAAAAAAAAAAAAAAGATGTGAAAATAGAAAATACCAATAAAGTACTTAAATCAGACTCCAAACAACTGTGACACATTTACAGTATGCTTTGCTGTATGTCCACTATACTGAGAAAAAAAACATTACACTGTTATTCCCTGAATCTGGAATCAGTTCAAGCATTGTCCTGAAATATTTCACTGTGTTTTTCCCATTACAGGAATCCATGACACACACACACACACACACACACACACACACACACACACACACACACACACACACACACACACACACACACACACACACACACACACACACATGATAAATCTATCACAGGCAAGGCCATTTGAGTCATAGAAAGTGAGTGGGATTTCACTTTTCATTAGAATATCTGATTGCAGGGTTTAATTTTTTTTTCATAAATAATTGTTTTCCTTCACAAATAATTATTCAAGTACTCTAACTATATATCGGAATATTTATTAATTATCCTGGATAGTATTTTGCTGCATCTGTAACTGTATATGGTTGAACTGACAATAAAAGCCTACAGTACTTGACAGGACTTGACTTGCTCCGTTGAATACTAGGCACAATACAGGAACACACAGGAAGTATGTAGGAAGTATAAGTGAAAGAACATGAGCAAAACTTCACCCTATCAGTTCCTTTACAGAACTCTTCCTTTGTACAGTTTCCACTGTGACAGTAAACCTTTTCATTGTTTCCATTTGATTATTTTCTAATAAAGTTTTATTTAACAGCTTGTGATGTGTACCGCTATATTGACAGTTATGTTGAACATTCAAAAGTAGAAAGCTGATATATCAGATATCAGCTGTTACAATTAACTTGAGCATAACATAATTACCTCACTTTAGGTTTTATTTTCCTTTATTACTGCCCTAGATACAGACACTGAGGTTTGTCTGGATGGATCACTAACCAATATACTACTTTAGCCATACAGTGGGGAAAATAATAATTTGATATCCTGCAGATTTTGTAAATTTCTCCACATACGAGTGTCTGTAATTTTGTTTTATCATAGGTTTATTGTAAAGGATAGAGACAGAATATCAATACAAAATCCATAAAAAGCACATGATATAAATGTTATAAATTTATTTCCAATTTTTCCATAAGTAATATATTTGATTCCCAAGAAAAAAAAAAACATGGCTTAGTACTTGGTGGAAAAACCCTTGGTGGCGAGCACGGAGGTTAGACATTTCTTGTAGTTGGTTCCCAGGTTTGCAAACATCTCAGGAGGGGTTTGGTCCACTAATCTTTGTAGATCTTCTCTGAATCCTTAAGGTTTCTTGCCTGTCTCTTGGCAACTTAAAGTTTCAGCTCCCTCTATTTGGCTCGCTCCTTCGTTGCCTTGGCGCTATGTCTTGGGATGCTAGAAGACCCATACACGACCCATCTTCCGGAGGTTCTCATCCAAAATGTTTCAATTAGATTCGTATTCAACATTTTTCTTCTTCCAAAAATGGCAAGTCAAGCTCAAATTTGGTCTTATCTAACCGCAGCACTTTCTTCCAATCCTTCTCTGTTCATTAGCAAACTTCAGACGGGCCTGTAAATGTGCCTTATTGAGGAGAGGGACCTTGCAGTGGTTTGTTTGGTGATTGTGGACCCCCTGAGATCATTCACAAGCTCCTCCAGTGTAGTTCCGGACTGATCCCTCACTTTTCCCATGATTAACCTAACCCCATGAAGTGAAATCTTGCATGCGTCTCCAGAACGAGAGCGATTGATGGTTACTTTATATTTCCATTTCCATTTGCAAATAATCACACCAATAGTTATCTTCTTTTTACCAAGCTTCTAGCTGGTGTTCTTGTATCCCATTGCAGCCTTGTGTGGGTCTGCAATCTTGTCCCTGATGCCCTTTGACAGATCTTTGGTTTTGCCCATGGTGCTGAGGTTTGAATGGAAAATAAAGATTCTGTGGACAAGTAACTTTAATACACATAACAAGTTGAACTCATTGAAATGCAAATCGAATTATAACATGTATATCATGTGCTTTTTCTGGATTTTTGGTTGATATTCTGTCTCTATCCTCGACAATAAACCTCTGGTATGTGCATCAACATGACCTAGATAAGAAATGGGCCTGTCACTGAAAAATGAGAAAATGAGAATGATGTCTATGAGTCATACATTCTCCATAAGCCATATATTTTGATGATCTCATTCCTACTGGAGACCTTGTGTCTTAGTATGAGTCTGTTGAATTCCAAGTATTTTCTACTGTATGAGCTGTCTTGTGTAACACTATTTGATCACACTCAAGACACTTTCGGGAAATAATCAACTTGAAGCCTTTATCCTTCTGCTGCCACTGTATTACACATACACAGCATGGAAAAAGAAAACACATTTTTTCTTTGCAGGTTCCTGGAAAAATCTGATTTAGGCATCTCTAAATTCTTTTAGACATTTTAGGCATTCTTTTGTTTTGCATAAGCAAAAATGAGAGCTGTGATTCAAACTGTGAAAAGTCAAGCTTTACTACAGATAAACATTTTTCTCAGCAGTTCCACATTAGACTTTTTTTGTTGTGTGGTTTCAGTTGACAAATTTAGGAGGGGTATCAATTTATAATATTTGTATCATGTGCTTTTTCGATTTTTGGTTGATATTTTGTCTCTATTTACTATAAACTTATATGATAGACCCTACATTTTTTTCTACAACTGGGCAAAATCTTCATGGCATCAAATCATTATTTCCCCCCCACTGTTTGTTCATTTTAAAACACTTCTCTAACATTTAGCTCCATTTCAAAGTGCAGTCAGTCAGGGAAATCTATTTGTGTTTGGTCACAAAATACATGTGCACAGACTTGAATGTGAAAGTTCTTATCAGCACCCTTTTCCTTTGAATGAAAAAGTACTGTATGGCATGGCAATGTGGCATTTATACGAAAGTGATGAACGCTGCTGTTGTTCAATGAGGTAGCAAAGGTTCATCATTGTGTAGTGTCTTCTGCACATTCAAGAACGGAGACCAACTTGGTTTAAGCGGGAATGGCCAAAGCTATTTTTTATCCTTCATATTGGTATTCTTCTAACTTCTTTCAGTATATGTTAGATAACGCTAGAAAAGCGGCATCATGATCATTAGCACAATATAAGCAACATACCAACACACGGAGAAGTTCTTATCACAGCTAGTTGCTTTGTATGCAGTGACATTAAATATTAACTAGTATGTTTAGAGTAATCTCTCAAATCTTGGGAACTTAACTTGCATGGCATCTCACCACCAAAATAGGGTTTTATCACTTTCACAGAACAAGAAACAGTGTCTGGTATGAAGTCACTGAGTAAACATGGCTGATAGAAACAGATTTTGTTGTGCTGATATGATATCAAAAGAATTAGAAATGATGGTTTACTTATTGTTTACTTTCGATTCAGCTTTGTTTTTGTTTATCTTGAGCCATTTTAAATATACATTGAACTTCCCATGACATGTCTTATTGGTAAGTCCCAACAGGGCTTGGGAGGTTAAACTGAACTGAAATATAAGAGTACTGTCTAGTTTATAACAGTGATCTACCGTATTAATGTAGTAATGTAAAGTAGATCTATTGTTTTCAGCAAGTTATAATAGTGGACAATTATAACTTTAACCCAATATGATTTAGCTTRGCATACTGTAAATGCTACAATTAAAATGAAAGCTTGCTGGCAGAACTAAAATCAGGAACTAAACCCAAACTAGCCAAAAATAGTTTAAAAACACAAGTGCTGCTCCAGGGTTGCTTAATAAATCAAATGTATAATGGTTTTAAATTTGTTATGCATGTTTTATGGCTTTGTGAACACTTTATTAGATTAGATGTGCATTAACATGAACTGGATAAGAAATGGGTCTGTCATGGTAGTAAATGAGAATGATGGCCATAAGACTGTCATACATTCTCCATAAGCCCAGTCCCACATGTTAGTTTTTTTTTTTTAGAAACAAACACACCTATCTAGGATGATCTTTTTACAACCTGGGAGCTTTCTCAGTATCGAGTCTGTCTGAAGATCTGAAATCCAAGTATTATCTATGAGTTGTCTTGTGTAACACTGTCTGTGCACACTCAAACACAGTTGGAAAACAATCCATTTGAAGGATTTAGGCTTTTGCTGCCACCGTATTACAATCACTGTACACTGCAAAAAAGAATCTGACACAGTGCCTTAAAAAAAATAAATAAATCAGGTAACAGATTACAGGTTACTAAAAAAATCATATGCAGACATCTCTAAATCTTAAACATTCTTTTTTTGTTTTGCATTAACAAAAATGAGGGCTGGGATATAAACTGTGGAAGGTCAGGCTTTACTACAGATGAGCGGTTTTCTTCGCAGTTCCACCTTGGACAGTACCTTGTGTCATGTGTTTTCAGTTACAGTAAGAGGGTACCCTAGTCGTAAACGACTTCATTCATTATATCCCTGCATAAATGTCAGATAGCGCCTTTTTTTCTTTTGTTCATGTTCAGCTAATGCTTTGGTTAATGTGCAGGGTATTGATTACGGTCACATTGGATGCAAAGGCTGTTCTAAGAACTGTGGGCATGGGGCAATCCAGAAATTGATATGGACAAAGTGAGAACCCAGCTGCGGATTGAACCAGGGATACTGGAGCTAAGAGGAAACAAATCTACCTGCAGTGGTGTCAGCTGTAGTGTTGTCAAGAGCAAATGGCCACTATGGAAATAATACTATACATAGGATAATAAGCACAAACTTAATAATAATAATAATAATAATAATAATAATAATAATAAGACCATTTAGAAAAATTCTAATAATTATAAATGTAGTTATAAAACAAATTTAAATCTTTGTCACTGGATGTTGATGTACAACTTAAAGCTCTTACTCTTTGCAGATTCTCCACTCATGGTGAAACTAGGAAATATAATATAATATTGCGTGGACTAATTTTGACCATGACATAACCACAGGTATGTCATGGTGTGTCTGCACCATATAAACACACAGCTGACACACCCACATTTGTGGTGTAATGCTTTTGTTGAGAATACATATTACAAACCTTTTTGTCACACTTAAATATATCTGGTGTATTGGTGTTGCTGTTAAACATGAACACTCTTAAAGTTATATAAATTAAAACTATAATCTGGGATTTCGGTTTGGCTGTGGTTCAGTTTGGGCACATCTTTCTTCCCCCTGAAACACACTTAAATGTAGATTTTACATTATGCTGCAAGTGAGGAGCACAGAAATCATATAAAAAACAGTGTGATAACGTATATCCAAGCCAGAGCAACAACATTAGACTGGAAAGAGGAAGTGTGAGACTTGCCACATCTGCTTTCTAAATGGAAATAAAGCTTAGACTGTCTGCTCTAGAGCTGTAAACTATAAGCAAATGTTACGTATACAGTCATACATATTATTTATAATATACATGCCTTATTTTCTTTTACTTTATTTGTTTGCTAGGGATAGGGGTTTTAAATTAGACTGAAAGCATATATTCAATGGCATCCCAACAATGTTCCTGAAAGTGCGAAGAGAATAAAATGATTTCTGAAGAGGTGGAAAGTCTCATTTGGAAAAGAGAAGTGGGATTAATGTAAATATTCCAAGGTCAAGCAAAATTATCCTCACTAATTCATTTTTTTTTTGCATAGTGCTTTTAATAATAACCATTGTCATAAAGCAACTTTACAGTTTTTCAGTGAGTGACAATTAGAAACCCCCTGAAAAAAATGTGAGGGAAAAACAAAATATCCTCTTCTCTGTGACATCAAATAAAGATATTATGGTATTTTCAACACTCACCGAACACTTGTAAGAACACTACAGGGTAGGGCCTCACTGTGTTCTCTAAACATCCTTAATTCTGATTAATATGAATCTGTTGAATTCATGAAGATATTTGAGCTGCACATTTATTTAAACAGTGATTAGAATTAACGGGCCCAACGTATACAGTAYAAACCGTCCCCACACCATTACACCACCTCCACCAGCCTGAACTGTTGACTTAAGGCAGTTTGAGTCCATATAATCCTGCTGTTGGCATCAAATTCTGACCCTATCATCTGTGTGCCATAGGAGAAATCAAGACCAGCCTATTTTTTTTAGTCTTCAACTGTGCAATTCTGGTGAGCCAATACAGCATCAGGCTTCAGATTTTGTCTGCTGCATTTCACCCACCTGAAGGTATGACATATTGTGTATTCTGAAATGCATGAATTATGATTTCTTGCATGAATATGAATTGTGTGTGTGTACATATTTGAGTTATTGTAGTCAGACAGAACCAGAACGGTTATTCATTGTTGAATGGATGAAAGGAATTTCCATCTGCAGAACAATAACTCACTGTTAAGATTTTCCCTGGAGCTTAGAAATAATCAAACCAGTATTTCTAGCAACAAAAATGATGTCAGAATCAAAATCACTGGGAGCATTCACTCCCATTCTAATGGTTGATAGGGACATTACCTGATGCATGACTTTATGCATTCCACCACAAGATTGGATGATTAAATAATTGCCTGCATGACTAGGTGTCCATTCCCCAGGTGAATCTATGTACCCTTACCACTTTGAAGCCTTTTAGGTTAAGTGGCTGCTCAGCAACTCTTCTTCTTGATGTGGACAACCTCCTGAGACCTGCACTTGCAATTTCTCCTTATTGTTTCTTTTTCTTAGCACCAGATAACTATGGATTCAACCAACGTCTTCAAACAGGAAGACGTTTGGCAAACGAATTATACCCAACAGTCCTCATATGAGTATCAAACAAGGATATGTGTCAACCTTCATTTGTAAGCACATTCAGATTTCAAGATGCTAAAGCCTATGTGCTATCATTTGTGCCATCCAGCAATGCTCTGTTGCTGGTTGCTGTCCGTCTCCCCAGCACGTGTCACCACAATGTCCATCTCTTCTTCGTTGTCAAAACGAAGATGAGGAAGGGTGTGATAGGACAGTAATCTGTAGTTGGTGTCCATACATCAGTTAGCCTGGGCTATTGCCTGTTGCATGAGGTAACATGTACTGTATAGTATACACATAGCAGGAACCTCAAAATCTCATTTTGCAAATTCATGAAATGTTGTGCTTCAATGGCTTAGCGCTTGCATGGTTGGGAGATCAAATGTCACCTGGGTTTTGTGCATTAAGGTTCCATTTTCTCATGGGGCTTTACGTGTTTCCTGTAGGTATTCAGATTTTCTCCCACAGTCCGAATGTGTTGTAGGTTAAAGGGGGCTTGTGTACAGGGTGTACCGACCTTAGTCCCCTTAGTGACTAGACTCCAGGCCCCTCATTACCCTACAAAGATACACATGCATCTGTGAAATAACAGATTAAACCATTTTAATTTGGCAATACAGTATAAATGGAATTATTGGATTAATTGGGGTTATCAAAATAGCTGGGGTTATAATAATTTATATTCAATATGCAACCACTCAGATATCTGTTTTTTTTATTTAAAATGCTGTGTATGTTTTTTTTTTGTTCTTCGTCAACAAGCAAAACAATCCATATAAATAATACTCTATAAGTTTCAAACATTTTAAATCTAAGAATCATCTTCATAATTTATTTTCAATAAAGCAGTGGTTAGCACTGTCGCCTTGCACCGCCAGGGTCCGGATTCAATCCCCGGCCAGGCTCGATTCCCGACTCTGTGTGCATGGAGTTTGCATGTTCTCCCCGTGCTTGGTGGGTTTCCTCCGGTTACTCCCGTTTCCTCTCACAGTCCAAAGACATGCAGATTAGGCTAATTGGCGTTTCCAATTTGTCTGTAGTGTGTGAATGAATGAGCGTATGTGTGTGTGTGTCTGTGCCCTGCAATGGTATACCCTGCCATGTGCCCCAAGTCTCCTTGGATAGGCTCCAGACACCCGTGACCCTGAATACAGGATTAAGCGGTATAGATGATGAGTGAGCGAGAGTGAGTGAGTATAACATTTAGCTGATTTATAGGAATACTGTATATATTTTTTGATTTTGTAGATTTATTGAATCTTAATATTGTGAACTGTGAAGTCCTTTTCATACCCACAGTGGTCCTCGACCGACAGCCACATGTTCAGTAGATAAATGAGCATCTCAGTCAGAGATAGACAGGGTTCTTGCTTTGAAGTAAGAAATTATAGCCCTGATGCAGCTAATTGTACTAATAGTTATTGTATAGTGATTTACAGATTGTAGTATACTAAGCAAAGTCCATAAAGCAAAATGAAAAACCAAAATTAATTAGACAAGTTAGATCCTACAGCAGAGCTTGGACCAGTTGCAAAAAAGCTCTTGCCAGCTATGGTAGAAAAGTRTCAGGAAACCCAKTAAATTGCACCTTGCTGTGTATGCTGACCCCTGTGCACCACTCAACGCCCTTAAAATGGGAATGTGGGGATCAGAACTGAACCATGGAGAAATGGAAGAAGGTAGCCTGGTTTGATGAATCACATTTTATTTTATATCCTGTTTGTAAAGTCACTGGACGTTTGAATGCATCCAAAAATGGGTTGAAACACTTWGCTAAATAGCACTTAAAGTTTGTTTTCTATAAACKATAACCATAATGTMGGGTTTTTACTTCAGCTAGTTTATTTGGTCTATGCAATAGCTTTTCATTGTTCAGTTCCGGCACAAGTAAATGTACCATGATGCAAGTGACGAGCTCATAGATCCTATTAAAGAAACAGTGCAATAACACACAGAGTAGAACACAAGCCAGAGCATGGACATGACTCCAAAAAGGAAGTGTGAAACTTGCCAGTTCTGCTTTCTATAATAACATATAGCTCAGACTGTCTGCTCTTTAAGAATTGTATGCTATAAAATATGATTTGGTATTTTAATATAATGGGGCAGGGGTGGCTTGTTGGTTAATATGTGGGACTGTGAATCAGAAGGTCCCTGGCTCGACCCCCCCGATGCTGCCGGGTTGCCACTGTTGGACCCTTGAGCAAGGTCCMTCATCCCCAAGTGCTCAGATATAATCGGGAGTGGAGCTGGCAACCCAACCTGTAAATAACTGCCACAGAAACAGCAGATGTACTGTATATCTGCTGCCTGATGTGCCGTCAAGTACATGGTGGCAAGTAATTTAATATAATGCCTGACTATTTATTGTAATATTAAAAACAGGTACTTTATTATTATTATTATTAATAATAATAGTGGTAGAGGTTTAAAATKAAAATGAAATAGGAAATACATATTTCCAAGGACATGGAAGTCTGATTTGGAAACGGCAAGTTAGGTGAAGGTAAATGTTTGCATTTGCATTCATTTTTATTTTCTTATATGTCTATTAACATAATACAGTGTTATAAAGCAACCTTACATACACCGGGAAGCAGAATTATATTTAGATACTGTATCTAATGAGTAAGATAGAAATGACAGTTGTTAGTGGAACATCTGACAGTCATTTAGTCAGAGGCTGTTAGAAACTTCCTGAGATGACATCAGGAGAAAAGCAGACTAAAAAGAGAAACCATCATCTTGTAGGTGACATCAGACATAGTGATTATCAGATTATCRTATTGTATGTACAAGCTTCTTCTTATTATTATAATTTTAGCTCAGCAGTGATAGACTGTCTGAGGGGTTGAGGTGAAAAAATATAAATAGCACCTGATTCGTTCACTGGCTCCCCCTGTTAGTAGAACTCGCATGCATGTTTGGTAAAAAGGCTATATCCTTAAATAAGATTAACAGTGTAAACGAACATGTTTGGCTTTTGAAAACATTCTTGCAAACATCTTTGCAATAAAATACAGGGGATGAACATGATAAAGTTCCATAACCAGATGTGTGGTACTTCACAGGGGGCTATCCCTCTTTCTTCTGAAAACTTGTAAAAGCGGTACTCTGGGGCACTTTCTTATTAACTCATTACTAATGCAACCATTAGAGAACTTTAAAATCTTTCAAAGGTTTTCTTATTTATAGAGACACCTTAGATAGAATAATTCATGCACTGTAAACCCGAACAATTGGCAAAACTAAAAAAAATTTGAGGTATCAAATCAAATCAAATCAAATCAAATTCAAATTTTATTTGTCACATACACAGTCATACACAGTACAATATGCAGTGAAATGTTTATACAACCGCCCGTGATCTTAATTTTTTTTAATATAAGAAATAAGGAAATAAATAGTGAAATAGAATGAAAACTATGAGTAGTTAAACTATAAAACAAGATGCAAGATACAAAAATTTTCAAAAATATATAGGTAATCAGTTATATCAAAATTTTTAAGTAATGATGTTTCCAATTTTAAGTAAACAGAACTATCAGTTTTTAAGCTTGTTGTACTCATTCATATTAATCATGATTTACTTGCATTACTGAATAGCGTAACTCATACTATACTTTTTTTTASTTGTTGCAAATTGAATKAATTGTTGTTGGTCTTTCGCCTGCTCTTTTTAATGGGTCGCCACAGATGCCGTTCTGAACGCAACCCTCCCATTTTTATCTGGGCTTGGGACAGGCACTTCATCCAGTGGCTGGGAATTGAACCCGGCCCTTTCGCATGGCAGGCAAAACATCTACCACTGAGCCGCCCAGTGCACTGTTGCCCAGATTTGTAAAGAATATACTTACAGCAGATTTGTAAAGAATATACTGACCATATTGATCAAAACAATTTAATGTGGGCAGTTTACATGTGCATTGATGATGTCAGACACAAAATCACTAGGCTGAAAGATTTTAAGTTGGTGGAACTTTAAGGAGTTACTGTGACTTGAAAAGTGAMATTTCTACAAACTCATAAATACCAAAAGGTTCTAAATACTCATCAAGGTCTATTAATTTGAACTAATTGTAATTGTTTATGTTAACAGCACTCAATTTGTTTAATTACCTTGAGCATTAGGGTTTAAGGTGTGGGGTATCTTAGATGGCATATTATCATGTTTGCTCTACTGTGGGTTCATCTCAGGTGGCACTTTATCACGTTTGGTCTATTGTKGGGGCATGTTAGAGAATCCTATTTCATGTTTGCTCTACTGTGGGGGCATCTCAGAGGGCGCATTATTGTGTTTGCTCATTTGGGAAGGCAAAATAGAATGCCCCCACAGCAGAGCAAACACAGTGCCCTCCAATTTATTGTGTTTGCTCTACTCTGGGGGCATCTTAGAGGGCACATTATTGTGTTTGCTCTAGTGTAGGGGGATCTTATAGAGAACTTTTTCATGTTTGCTCTCCCCTTAGAGGGCACTTTATCATGTCTGGCCTGCTGTGGGAGGAAGCTTCAAAGGCACTTTTTATCATGTTTGCTCTTTTGTGGGGGCACCTTAAAGGGCACTTTTCGCMGTATGATTTTTGTCGTCGAGGCACTGGGGAAGCATGTGGAGGATGTAATCAAATTACTTTTTTACAATAAAGGAAACATGTAGGTTTTAATGCAATGCCTTGTTCTGCAGTTGCCAGTAGTAGTTTTGTGGTTTCAAATCTAAAATACTCAGTTTGAGCTTTGTCTTAGAAATCTACAATTCTACACAGCAGAGACATGTTTCAGCTTTAACCACATTTAAAGGTTCTATCAAAYATATAGTTAAAAGTGTCTGTAATCACACTGTACTGCCCACCCAGATCTTCCCACTCACTTGGCTGAGAGCGGTGATCAGCGTACATGTACAGTACAGCTGTGCAATTCATTTGTCTTAGTCTTAAATGATCTGCTCCGGTAATTTAAATGAAATGAATTAAACAGCACTTTAATTATTCTGACAATAAAGTGTATTCTCCTGATTCAACACACAACCACATTTTGTCRTTTATGTTTGCAAAGTTTTTTAATTCAGTGTATACTTTTGTTCTTGGTCAACAAGTCAAACAAAACAATCCATATAAATTAGGAATATCAATAGAAAAAAATGAMTCAATCAATAACTTAAAATCAATATAAATTACTTCATAAATAACAGTTAAATATTTACTACAATATAAAATCTCACAAACAATTACACATTCACATTCAAAACTTCCTTTAAATAAATAGCTTAACATTTATCTGATGTATGTTAATAATATTAAGTATTAGAATATTAAGTGGTTTTGTAGATTCACAGAATCCAATAGCAATAAAAGTCTTTGAGCTGATAGTCTTTCTGAGAGTCTTTCTTTGTCTTTTCACTCCGAGTGAAGTGTCCCAAACAGCTTGTCCCAGTGTGTAAAGTATGGAGCATAGTTGGCCTTGAACTTCTGGTGATGAAGGTCATGATGTGGAGCACCTCCATACAGTCCAAAAGGAACAAGTCTATGAGTGGCCCAGGGCAGATCATACCCACAGTGGTCCTCGACCGACAGCCACATGTTCAAGATATGAAAGAGCATCTCGGTGAATGGGTGGCAGCCCAGCAGCATGGGGTTCACTGATGCGAACAGCCCGAGCGAGAGAGTCTCAAAAGCACCCGAGTACTCTGTAGTGAGAGCGAAGGTGGACGTGTGCCTATGGTGCACCTTGTGGAATGTGCGGTAAAGCCATGGCACCTTGTGATGCAGCAAATGCCAGATGAAGTACTGGAAATCGAAGAGCAGCAAACAGCTCACCAAGTGTCCGATGACTTCGAGGAAACTGGGAGCTTCTGCTGGGTAGATGACAGGTCTCCAGTACCAATGCAGCACGCTCAGTGGGAAGATGTACACCATGTGATTGTAGAGGGAGAGAGCCAGACAGGTCCACATCATCCTCAAGGTCACAGGTTTCTGCTGGATTTTGTATCTCCTCACCAGCTCCACTCTGGAGGACAGGAGGTCCAGAACCACGAAAGGTAAACAGAAACCTAAGTAGACTGTCAGTGAAAACAGTGCAGGAAAAAGTGGAGACCTTAACAAGGTCTCGTACTGTAGGATGCAGTTCCATATTCCCTGCAGAYGAGACATATTGCTTTGCGTCTCTGTCAGATAAGACATGTTGCTCTGAATCAGTGTGAGCTGAGACATGTTGCCCTGTGTCTGTGTGAGCTTGTGAGCTTGTGTGAGCTTGTGAGCCGCGGCTTGGGTTTAAAATACCCGTAGCCACGCCCCCTGGAACTTCCTCCATTCCGAAGCTAATGTTTCCTGGGGGAAATTCCACTCACACACGTCACATTCGCTTTTCTTCTCTTTATGGATATGAAGGTTGGAATTGCCTAGTCCTGCCCTACTAATCTTTGGAAATATTTTTGAGGATATTGCTTCATTATTTAATCTGCCTGATTCTTGCTTTGAAGTAGGAAATTATATCAATAAATAATAGTTGTTTACAGATCATGGTAGTGATCTATTGTTTACAGATCGAAGTTTCTTCTAAGCCAATTTTTTAAATTTATATTTAACTAAAAATACTTAAATAAAGGAAATCTTAGTGTAGTGAAAGTCTGGTTTGAAGTGTTTAGACAGGATTATAAACATGAAGTGAAAACCAGCTAACGGTTGAAATAAAGCTGTAATGTCATTAAGCAGTATCTTGCAGTGTCACTGAGGTTTATCCAGTGATGATCCTAGAGACTGTTCGGGCCCTAGGCAAGACGTTGTCCACCCAATTTTCATTATCATTATGTTCCAAATACTCTCACATCAACAAAAAATTGTGAAATTAAAACATTTTGTTTGTTCTGAAGTTCACAGTATTATTTTCTAAATACAACTATAAAGAATATAAAGTGTGTAATTTCAAAATATAAAGAAAAAAAAAAACCTTTTTAAAATGTATAAATAATACACACTACTCATAAAGGGAGTAAGTGCTGAGTGGTTTCAGGTGGGGGGCCTTTGGAGGTCCGTACCGTCATTGCAAACTTTGCACATAACCACTGCTAGGTTAGTACTTATAATGTTAAAGGTCACAAGTGAGAGTCTCATACAAAATATGTATTCTTGAACATATGTGTGTCAAACAAAGATGCAGTTTGCACTACTTCATGTATGCGCACAGTATATACGTTTACAATGTACAGTTCAGACCAAAAGTTTGGACACACCTTCTCATTCAAAGAGGTTGAATTTGTATTATGGCAAGAAAAAAGCAGCTGCGTAGTCTTTAGTGCTTTAATTTTATAGTAATTTAGTTTAATTTATTTCGGTATTATCTACTACAAATTTAAAGAACACAAAATTTAAGACGACCCAAAACCATACACTGTAAACCCGATTAAGTTGGCAAAATGCCAAATATTTGAAGTAATCAGTTACATATTTCTTTTATATTAATGATGTTTCCAATTTTAAGTAAACAGAACTATCAATTTTTGAGTTTGTTGAACAAATAAAAAATTTTTTTTTGCAAATTATCCAAGACAGGAATCAAACCAGGATTTTCTACATGGCAGGCAAGACACATAACCACTGCACCACAAGAGAGCTACAGTTTCCACTGGTGGAAGTTTTACTTAAGTTATTGTTACTTATGTACTCAAAATTATTACTCATTTAATTATTTAGGTTAACAGTACTCAATGTGTTTAATTACTTTGAGCATTAGGGTTTACAGTGTAGTGTACTTGTTTTAATGTTCAACTTCAATGTTTTTTTTTACTCATTACACTATTGTACAGCAAATATCAATAGCTCTGATTCAGATTTTTCATGCTTGTTGTATAAAATATACAGATGTGGAAATTACCATTACTGTAGTAATGGTACTTAATTATTTTTTAAAAACCAAGATGACGGGAAATGTCACTTTGCGCCACCTGGCGGTCATTTCACGAATTGCCTTGAAATGCAACTGATTTATTTTGGCCGCTGTCGTTTTGTCGCGGCGGTGAGCGCGGCGGTAATAGACATTCTCCTCTTCACACATCTGTAAGTGAAGAAAAAAACGAGTGGCCATCATTACTTTAAGAAAAGTCCGAAAAATTGGGAAAACTTTGAAAGTGTCTCCAAGCGCAGTCACAAAAACCATCAAGCGCTACAAAGAAACTGGCTGACATGCGGACCGGCCCAGGAAAGGAAGACCAAGAGTCACCTCTGCTGCGGAGGAGAAGTTCATCCGAGTCACCAGCCTCAGAAATCGGCGGTTAACAGCAGCTCAGATCAGAGAGCAGGTCAATGCCACACAGAGTTCTAGCAGCAGACACATCTCTAGAACAACTGTTAAGAGGAGACTGTGTGAATCAGGCCTTCATGTAGAATATCTGCTAGGAAACCACTGCTAAGGACAGACAACAAGCAGAAGAGACGCGTTTGGGCTAAAGAACACAAGAAAGAACACAAGAAAGAAAACTCTTTGAATGAGAAGGTGTGTCCAAACTTTTGGTCTGTACTGTATATGGATACTGATCCAATATCTGTTGCACTACAATAAGCTAACCTGAGAACTACACTACACAGGCTTGTTGCACAAAATAGGCTAAATATTGCCACCTGTCGGATGTGACTAATAAGTTCCACTTTAACAATTTWAAAAAATGGTGGCTGCAACTATGTTAATCAGCAGAATATAATAGAAAAATTAACACACATGACACAGTATATTATATATAACTATATTATATATTATATCTATTTATATTAATTATATATGCTAACATTGCAACGTTCAGTGTAACAGCTCAGGTTTTTATATGTTGAAGTGTCCGTTTGTTTTGGCAGACAGAGAGGACACTGCAGTATGAAGCTGTTCTTTTGCACTGTGTGTACATGCTTTGTATATGAGTCCAGCGGTGTTCATTGTCTTCTGTTGTAGCATAGGTGACAGATGCCCCTGCTAATTGTCTGTTTTCATTGCCTGCCTTACCCTGTCTAAGATCTTTTTTTCCCGCTATGCCTCCAGTTTGTGCGTGGTCATGTGACTACATGTGGTTATTGTTACTGCGGCTGATTGGTCAAACCGAGTTGTGTGATTTTTGTTGCTCCTGTACGTCTGATTGGTGAAACACAGTCATGTGGTAGATCCACCAGCTGTATRTGTAAAATAAGTGCTCAGGAAAGTAACGAGTCGAGTGTAGCTGGGTAAGCTGTAACATAGTAAGACTAGTCTTTCTTCTTCACAAATCTACTCAAGTAAAAGTTAAGTATGGTGCAGTAAAACTTTTTTCAAAAAGTGACTCAAGTAACTGTAACGGAATAACTGTAACTCGTTACAACCCACCTACACTATCATGTAGACATGTGGACATTTATGTGGAGCAATCTTTGCTTTGTTATCCCTGACAGAATGTGACTACATTACCCTGTATGCTAAAAGTTCTTTCTGAGGGGTTGCTGGTAGCTGTGATGCACAAGTATTTTTTTTTGCAAGTTTGCTTACTATTGGGAAGTCCAAAGAAACTGTATGTGGATGATTATGCAACTATTCATTAACTTTACTCACAGATAGCTGAGTGTAATCGGTGGCCAAAACACCGCGACGAGTGCAGTTGTTGAGTGAAGCGGCTCACCATATTCGCCCCGCTGTCAGTCATGATGCACACGTAGAGCAGCGCATCCGCTAGGGTTTGCGCAATAAATTCACCCGTGGTGTTTCCAGGAAAATATGCGGTGTCCAAGCATTTACTCTTTAGATTCCAGTTGTGATTAAAATGTACGCTTAAGCTGCTGTACGGGTCACACGTGCGGCTTGTCCAGACGGCAGCGCGCTCTCCACTTTGTAGTAATTCTTTTAGTATTTCTTTGGCAATGTAGTACGCAATCGCGTGAGTTATATCATTGTATCGCTTGGAGCATTTTTTATGAGGCATTAGTGCCGAGTACCTCTCCATCGCACAAGCAASTTGCTTGTGTTTCCATACTTGGCCGGGATGTTTTTGTTTTTTCAAAGCTTACACACAACATTGTTCTGGTGTTGATCAGAAGAAAAGAAACCAAAAAAACTGGTGAGCTGATGCCTCATTTTTGATTCACAATCTCCTCCCTACTGCGTGGCACGGCACTCATTTTCGTGTGTGTTATACTGACATGAGTTGGTCATGACACAACGCTGCGTGAGTGGCTGCGTAAGCTTATTGGCTGTTTCCTGGTCTCTCGTGCCACGCYCATTCATCGGGAGATCTGATAGGCTGTTGAGATTAAGGCAAGGTGTACGCTCAGCCGCATTTTAATAAAACTATAGCGCTTCATACCGAATGTTTTTTTTTATCGTTATCGACAATGGTCTACCATCAATAAATACCGATACCGTTTCATCGCCCAGTCCTAATATACAGTATATTGGTGCACRAGCAAGTRGGCCGGAGTTTGTCCCAGTCTGAAAACAAACCCTGGACGGCCGACTCTCCAGTCCATCATTCCAATGTCCAGTGTCTGCTCCCTGGACAATAAACTGTATTACACCGATTCCAGCAGACTACACAGTGTGAGTTTAGAGACTTCACAGAGACATGGCTTAGCGACAGATTTCCAAATGCCACCATTCAGCTATACTGTAGACTAGACTTGTTTCACGCAGACAAAAATGCAGCTCTGTGTTGTAGGACTTGCAGCGGTGGCGTTTGAGTTTACATCAACAAGGAATGGTGTAAGCATTCTGTGCTAGTTTCTAGCTGTTGCTCATTGCTGGTGGAGTTTGTGACTGTTACAGTAGATGTATACCTTTGTATTTACTGCGAGAATTCACCACCATTTTTATTATTGGAGTGTACATTCCACCTAGCACTAATAACTGTATGGCATGATCAATGAACTGCAGAAAACACACCCCAATGGACTGTTTATTGTCGAAGGAGATGTCGACCATGCAACTCTCAAGTCAGTCCTCCCTAAATTCCATCAGTATGTGGACTTTGCAACGAGAGGGGAAAACACGCCATCTCCACCATACTCCATCTGGCCCTCACACACCTAGATAACATGGACACCTACATTTGAATGCTGTTCATAGATTTCAGCTCAGCATTCAATACTATCATCCCTCAACACCTGATCAGGAATCTGAGCCTGTTGGGCCTAAAAGGCCTCAGTCAGTGCGGATCAGGGACAGCACCTCCAGCAACCTCCTGCTGTTCACACTGCTGACTCATAATTGTGTAACGACACACACCTCCAATCACATAAACAAGTTTGTTGATGACATGACCGTGATGGGTCTCATCAGTGAGAAAAAAAAGTCAGCATACAGACAGGAAGTTCAGAGGTTGTTAACAGCACCAAATTCCTTGGTGTCCATGTTACGATATTGAGTTTATTTATTTTTGCGTCTGGCTATGCTTTGTTTCTGCTATGTCTCTGCTGGTGGAGGGATGGGGGTCCCTTCCCACCCTCTTCAGTGTGCCTGCAATCTATTGGTTGCTGCCCTGCCTGTCCTTTGTTGGTCCCGCCTCCTACCGGATGGTTGGGTATCCAGGAGACCCAGAGGCCTACTTAAGGCCTTTAGACTTTTTGCGTACTGTTTTTCCGATGACTATTTGTAAAATTATGTTGTGTATGACTTTCTGCTACGTTTCTGACTTTTTTGTGTTTGCCCTTCTTTGGGTCTGGTTGCCTGGTTGTATATATATTTGTATATAGTTTTGTAATTAGTGGCTTAGTTGGGAGTCAACGACATTTTGTTTACACCTTATTTTCTCTTGGTTTGTGGTTAGCAAGGGAGTAAGGAAAGAATTTTGTATTTCTTTTTCTTTAGTTTTGGTGCAGGTTAGTTGTTTCACTTTGGTACTAGGTAGAGGGCATTTTGTTTACTGTTTTGGCCTTGTCGGCTTCTGAAGCTCACAGCCACCTTTTGGGGATTTGCTTGTTCACCTTCTGTAAATAAACACTAAGCAAATGCACTTTTGGTCTCACCCCTTTTTTTTTTACTTTCTTTTTCATTCCTGTTACGGCCCGACCTAGACCGCGGCGTAACAGTTCACCTGGAGGATAATCTTTTTCTCTGCACAAGAAAGCCCAACAGCGTCTTTTCTTTCTGAGAAGGCTGAGGAAGGACCGTCTTTTACCACCAATACTCACCACCTTCTACAAAGGGACTATCCAGAGCACCCTGAGCAGCTGCATCACTGTCTGATTTGGGAATTGCATCCGCAAACCCACCAGCACAGATACACCCATCACACTCAGTGTTCAACCTCCTGCCATCAGGAAAAAGGTGCCCACATGCTATCCGTCTACTCAACAAGAAAAGACTGAACTGATACATACACACACAAAAACAGAGGTATTATAACTGAGCACTATTTTAATTACAACTTTCTGATTTTTCTTTACAATATTCATGTTTCTTTCTTTTCTTCTGTTTTATGTTACCTTGTTTTGTCTTACAATATTTCCACTTCTTAGTGTTAGTTTTTCACCTTCGTCCTGTGCTGTTTTTATTTTAACATGATAGAAACACTCCATATGGTGGTGATATAAAAGTCAGCATGAGCATGAATGTTAGAATACTGCTATGAATTGAGAAAACTGAAGTTAACACACCTTTTTATTTTAATTATTTGATTTGTTTATTATTTAATTACATTCAAAAATTAACCAACCACTAAATAGTTTCGCTTTCCATTCCTGACCCTATGGGCGGAGTAATGGCTTAATGTGTGTGTGTCAGTGTTGTCTTCTGCATCTGTTTCACATTGTGCTATACTGTAGGCATACAGAAAAAATGAGGTAAGTGCTGTGATTTTTCCAGGACACCTAAAATATATTAAAACGTATCTTTCTTTTGCACAAGACTGTTAACATTATGGTACATTTTTA
>QMIH01000112.1:745636-762094 GCA_003987875.1 Clarias batrachus
TAGAGGTAGCACGGAGTCTTACTGATCTTACTAGCACAGTTATTGTACCTTGCAAGTGACAAATTTTGTGAACTATACCAATTTTTCAACAAAAAAAAAACGGACAATAGAGAAAGCAAAGAGGTTTATTGTAACCAAAATTTAATGAACAGCTATGGATCGGCCAGCCAGAAACACAATAGACACCCAACGAAAATTCCCAAGATCTCCTAACGTCCTTGATTTTTGCATGGTTTTTACAGTATATCCTTACTTTTACATTGTTTGCTCGTCCTTAAGTCAAGTATTTACTTTATATTCAATAGATGGATGTTAATTTTGTTAGGCCAGATTGATGTGGCAACTMAATTACATATTTTATCCCCTCTCATCTCATATTTATTCATGTCTGGGTAGGCCACCAAGAATCTTATTCTCTTTTWTTCCTTTTTTGGRGAAAGTTTGGTTTGGTTCTTTTTTACTAACCAGACTATTGACCACCGCTAGTGAAGCTTTCTTTGGAGCTGAGATTTTGAAAAATCTTCCTCTTCAAGATGCGTAAGTACTATGATTATTATCATTATCATATCTGATTTGTCTTTAAGTGTCCATAGTATGACTTTAAAATGTGTAGTAATTATTTACCTATTAGTACTTTAATATTTGTTTTGATTATTTGTTTTAATTATACATTATACATAAGCATACAATTATATGATTTTTTTATATGATGACTAATTATTCTGATCTTRTATTTCAAACAGTGACTAATGTGCTTACTTATTGGACACATTATTATAGATTAAAATTAAGGATTTATTAAATCAGCACATGATCAGGCCTCTGAGTGGCATAGTGGTAAAGCGCTTGCCCTTTCATCCAGAGACAGCTAGTTTGCTTCCCAGGTGATGCTGTAACCTGTCGCAGCTGGAGGTCTGATTGGCCGAGCTCTCTCAGAGGGACCTTATATAACATATTTGAYTTTACACCATTCGGATCAGATTCATTTACATGATTCTATTTAGTTATCAACTGTGCTTGCATACATAGTAGTGTATAATTGTATATAGTAGTTATAATGGTAACGATTAATTTCAGTTTTAGTATGTGTGTTGTATCACTTTTAAAGTGCAATTTTCTGATTTTTCTCTGGGTCTATGTTCATTAAAGCTGTTCCTTTGTTTTGATTTTAGCCCGTAGGCAGCACACTCCTCGCGCACCTCGCCCGAGCATACTCCTGAGAGAGGGTGCTTACACACTGCCTTATCCAAATCGTCACAATCATCGCCTTATCGGAGCACTTATTCCTCTGAGGAGGATATTGCTCAGGATTAGAGATTAATTAGAWTTTTCTTTTCTTTTTCCGATATAATAAATATGATGCATGTTGTTTTTATTACTTTGTCAGCTCTTAAAAGAGGAAGTCTAGCTCTTTGCACGCTATATCCCAAATCAAAGCAGAAGCAAATGCTTATTTTTATATTTTGGATATCTGGCTGCATTTTCTGTATTTTTCCATTTTATTAAAGTTCCTCAATTTCTTGCACTCTGTGTGTACGGGTCGTTCTTTGGTAACACTTCACGTAAAGATGAAGTTTTACAATTGAAAACAACATTCACCATAAAAAAAACACTTCTACAAATGCACCTCTTGCATTAACTGGCAGTGATCTTGTTTTACCTACATAGATATCTTTTTAAAGTCACTCAATGTCTGAAGGCTTCATTGCAGTTCTCCCGCACTGTTGCTCTCGCTGTGTGCCGCTGCTGCCCTCTGCTGGCTGCCATTAATTGCTGCATTTTCGTCTTCAAGCTCTTCAAGTGCCATTTTCTTAGGCTCCGTCCACACGAAGCCAGTGCGTTCCCTATCCGATAAATTTTTTTTCCCCCTCGTTCGGCGTCGTCTCAAGAAATATCTGCGTACACACGAAACCACTGAAAACGGTGTAGTATATATATATGCCAGACCAGTAATTCTGGGGCGCTGTAATTCTGCCATAGAGATACACTATACACGAAGAAGAAGAAGACTTTGCGCATGCGCATGACATCATCGTTTCACAAAATATACGGATTGGCTGTACGCACGAAAACGCAAGGGTGTCGTTTTCAGATTTATCCACCTTGGGACCCGGTTTCAAAAAATAGCGCTTTCAGTCTCCTAAAACGCCGGATCCGTGTGGATGAAACGCCAATACGATAAAAACGTTATACAGCGAAACGCGTCTCCGTGTGGACAGGCTCTCNGCGCATGACATCATCGTTTCACAAAATATACGGATTGGCTGTACGCACGAAAACGCAAGGGTGTCGTTTTCAGATTTATCCACCTTGGGACCCGGTTTCAAAAAATAGCGCTTTCAGTCTCCTAAAACGCCGGATCCGTGTGGATGAAACGCCAATACGATAAAAACGTTATACAGCGAAACGCGTCTCCGTGTGGACAGGCTCTCRATTTGGCAAGGGGTTAAAACACCGTGATAAACTAACAATTGTCTTTGAGCGACTTCATTGTTGAAATTCATGTGTGTGTTTTTTAATCTATATATTCATTTTCCTTATAATGGCATCTAAACAAGTTTGGTTACATTTGAAAGATACCTTCAGTTTCTTTTCCTGGATTTAAGGGCGGAGAATTAAATATCCTGCATCCCTGTCGCTATAGTCTCTCTGTATTCAAGCATTCATACTGTATATGCACTATAATAATGAGGTACGTACTGTGTTTTTTWATCAGTAAACATTGTATCATTCTTTCCTTATCGATATTTTACCATCGGGGGTATTTGTTCCTTTAATATGTATCTTTTTAATTTGGGAAAAGTGCAAAGGTATCTTTATGACTTTAACAGCTAATTTGACAAAGAAATATACGTAATCATTTTTAAGTGCGCTAAATTCACTTCACAGTGTAATACTGTAAATATACACACTTAATATACAGTAAATATGCGGCCATAAAGGTGTCGCATCAGTGAGAGCGGAAGGTCCAGTAAAATGACGTCATGTCGTCTCGCGATATACTGTACACTGCCTGGCCATAAAGGTCGCGCGCTCTAAATATTTAATTACGCCGCATTTAGCTTTGATGTGCACTGGACATGGCATTGTCAACCTTATGCAACGTCATAACAACTATTCCTCTCCAGCGCTGCATTCATCTTTGGCTGAGATCTTGTGCTTATGATTATGGAGTGGTTCATCTCTCCAAAGTCTTCTCCAGCCCACTAAAGACTTTCAATAGATAAAATACAAATTTGTTAATTTATGAACAAGTCCATGTACATCACTTTATATAATACAGTGTAATGGAAATGCAWGCTGATCAAAAAACAATCTTTTAAAGAATGTGTTTTCTATTTTTTTTATCAATTTTTTTTTTGTTCATCTGACTTCTTTCTTTCTTTCTCTACCAGTTCAGCTCAAGACACAAACTTAAAAACCAGACTTCTTCAGCTGGAATGCCATTTCACTTGGGGGCTGAATAAAAATGATATGGATCTCACTGATCTTCTGACCAGGCTTGAAGAACAGCTTAACCTGGATCTTGGAAGGGAGGCAGGAATTGCACGCACACACAGCTGTATGGGATTTGTAAAGTTTCTACTAGGCTCCAATACTGAGGCTCTTAGCAACTTTAAGAGATCTGTAGAGCTCACAAAGTCTCATGGAAATAGCGGTGAGAAGCTGCTTGTCGTTGTCTATGGAGATCTTGCATGGTTATATGATCATATGGATAATTTTGCTGAGTGTCAATTCTACCTGAATAAACTTGGAGACATTAAAAAGAAATATCCAGTTGTACCCTATGCTGAAGTACTGGGAGAGAAAGGATGGAGCTTCTTTAAGTTTTCTCGCAAATATTATGACATGGCTAAAGTCTGCTTCACTAAGGCCCTAAAACTGGACCCTGATGACAGTGAATGGAATGCTGGCCTTGCGATTCTTCTTTATCGGCTACAAGATTCAGAGGCTTCAAATGCAATTGGTCAACTTAGACGGGCCATAGCCACTAACCCAGATGATGATGTTCTTAAGGTTTTACTCGGCCTGAAATTGTCTGCACAAAGGAACTACAATGAGGCAGAAAGTCTAGTAGAGCAAGCCTTAGAGAGGTCTCCAGAACACCCTCATGTCATTCGATATGTTGGAAAGTATTTCCGAAATCAAGGCTCTGTGGACAGGTCCATTGCCCTTCTCAAAAGAGCATTAGAGAAAGTGTCCAATACAGCTTTTATACATCATCAGCTAGGGCTCTGCTACAAGAAAAAGATAATAGATCTGAAGAAAGCAGGGAGATACCATAGAAGACATGCAGAAATTAASCGAGCTCAAGAGCAATGCATCTACCACTTAGAGACAGCAACTGAAATGAAGACCAGCTTCATCATTGCTATGAGTGAACTGGCCTTGCAGTATGGGGTGAACAGAGATTTGTCAAAAGGAGAAGAATTGTTCCAGAATACATTACAGAGAGCTAAAGAAAAAAATGACAACTACCAGTCTGTTCTTCTGCATTATGCAGAATTCAAGCAGTACTGGATGAAATGCGAACCTGCTGCCATCAAACACTACACTGAATGTCTGAAGATAAATCCAAAAAGTGATGAAGGGAAGAGAAGTGCCAAAAATCTGAAAAAGATTGCTAATAGACGAATTGAGCACAATCCAATAGATGGAGAAGCCTTTGGAATACTTGGAATCGTTCATAAGGAAAAAGGAGAAAAACAACAAGCCATAGAGTGCTTTGAGAAAGCACTGAGCTATGCAGACAATGAGGATTACCTCAGTGATCTTTATGAACTTAGGCTTTCATTAAAGTAATATTACAAATATGTAATATGCTGCATAGCCAACTATTTACACATTAAGATGAGACTTGTATGGAAAATGATTGTTACTTGACTCAGTAGTACTATGCTCCTCTGTCTTGCACATTTTACAATGTATGTGCTTCTATCGAAAATTAAATTATTTCTAAATATTGAAAAAAGAATTCAGTGGGCAATTATATTAGGCTTACATGTAGAGAAGACATATTTTTATGTACATAACTTTTAAAACATTTAATACCATTTAATACCATTAAACATTCAGTACATATTCATTTAATACAAATTAATCATTTTAATTAAAAAAAAATATATATATTTTTGCAATATAATTCGACACGAAAACTAAAACCATTAACATTATGACCACCTACAGTGGGTACGGAAAGTATTCAGACCCCCATAAATTTTTCACTCTTTGTTATAATGCAGCTATTTGCTAAAATCATTTAAGTTATTTTTTCCCTCATTAATGTACACACAGCACCCTATATTGACAGAAAAACACAGAATGGTTGACATTTTTGCAAAAAAGAAAAACTAAAATATCACATGGTCCTACAGTAAGTATTCAGTCCCTGTGCTCAGTATTTAGTAGAAGCACCCTTTTGACCCTCTGCCATTCCTCCTTGCAGATCCTATCCAGTTCTGTCAGGTTCGATGGTAAACGTTGGTGGACATACATTTTCAGGTCTCTTCAGAGATGCTCAATTGGGTTTAAGTCAGGGCTCTGGCAGGGCCATTCAAAAACAGTCACGGAGTTGTTGTGAAGCCACTTCTTCGTTATTTTAGCTGTGTGCTTAGGGTTGTTATCTTGTTGGAAGGTGAACCTTTGGCCCAGTCTGAGGTCCTGAGCACTCTGGAGAAGGTTTTCGTCCAGGATATCACTGTACTTTGCCGCATTCATCTTTCCCTAAATTGCAACYAGTCGTCCTGTCCCGGCAGCTAAAAAACACCCCCACAGTATGATGTTGCCACCATCATGCTTGAAGCCACAACACACACAACCTTGAGGCGGATGGGCTACAACAGCACAAGACCCCACCGGGTACCACTCATCTCCACTACAAATAGGAAAAAGAGGCTACAATTTGGACGAGCTCACCAACATTGGACAGTAGAAGACTGGAAAAATCTTGCCTGGTCTGATGAGTCTCGATTTCTGTTGAGACATTCAAATGGTAGAGTCAGAATTTGGCGTAAACAGAATGAGAACATGGATCCATCATGCCTTGTTACCACTGTGCAGGCTGGTGGTGGTGGTGTAATGGTGTGGGGGATCTTTTCTTGGCACACTTTAGGCAATTTAGCCAATTGGGCATCGTTTTAAATGCCACGGCCTACCCGAGCATTGTTTCTGACCATGTCCATCCCTTCGGGACCACCATGGAGACCACCATGTACCCGTCCTCTGATGGCTACTTCCAGCAGGATAATGCACCATGTCACAAAGCTCGAATCATTTCAAATTGTTTTCTTGAACATGACAATGAGTTCACTGTACTAAAATGGCCCCCACAGTCACCAGATCTCAACCCAATAGAGCATCATTGGGATGTGGTGGAACGAGAGCTTCGCGCCCTGGATGTGCATCCCACAAATCTCCATCAACTGCAAGATGCTATCATATCAAAATGGGCCAACATTTCTAAAGAATGCTTTCAGCACCTTGTTGAAATCAACGCCAYGTAGAATTAAGGCAGTTCTGAATGGTGACAAGGGGGGCAAACATCATATTAGTTCTGTATGGTGTTCCTAATAATCCTTTAGGTGAGTGTATGTTTGTTAGTAAATTAGTCTTTAAAAAAAAACAGAAGAATGTCAGATTCTCGTCTCCACACATTCAGCACTGAATAATTATTTGACCTTGAATGGCTGGAATAGGGTTGTAAATTTATGCCTGAAATAAAACTGCTCATATTAGCGTGCACTTTCATTTTGTAAAAGGGAGCATTTGTTTAATTGTTTAGGTTAGTTGTTGCAGTTGTTTTCTGTTTTCTATTATTGAKGTTACATTTTGTCTGCTTTGCAAAAGTTGTCCCTCTTTGTGATCTGAGTATATTATGACTGAAATAAAGCTACTTACATCGGGGCATTTTTTTCACATTGCAAAAGACAGCATTTTGATCAAAATGTGGTGTAGTGATTGTACAGTTTCATTATCATTTATAAGAAGGATATTATCCTTAACGGCCAGCTATTGAAAAATTATTTTATCAATAACACATGCTTATAGCTCGTGTCAAAATGCACATACTAATGAAATTTCCAGCCCTGATCTTCCTCGTGATGAAGTGTATGAATTCTCATTTCTTGAGTGAACTTCCTTGTACTGATTAGATAAATAATAAAGCGGAGTCACTCTTATTACCATGGCTAATACTTATTTTTCCAACATGCCATTTTAAGATGTATTAGTGAATGACATGTTGTACTATATACTGTAGTAACTTTTAATGCTTTTAATGCATTCTGAAAAGCTATAAACTGTAGTAGGAGAGAAAATCTGTGATTTTGTTTTATTTGTTAATTTTTTTCAGTTATACTAACATTATTGTTGTGACCACCAACCTGCCACTGCTGGCCCCTTGAGCAAGACCCTCAGCCCTCAACTGCTCAGATGTTTAATGAGATAAATGTAAGTCGCTCTTCAAAAGGGGCCCTATTAGAGGAAATCTGGAAAACTGTCTGGAAGATTAATTGCATAACGTTTACAGGAAATCTACGAAATCTTCTTCACTGAAGATCTGAAGCGGAAGAAAACAAGCTGCTGTGGAGTTCCTGTGTGCAGTCAATATGCAGATCTGTTCAGTCGTGGTCCCACCGCCTGTATCCCGGCTTCCTCTTCCCCAGTGTGTGTGTGTGTGTGTGTGTGTGAGAGAGAGAGAGAAAGTCATACTACACAGTAGCCCTCTTCCTCCTCCTCTCTCTAGCTTGGTTAACAGCCTGGTGTGTGTGTCCATGTGTTTGTGTACAGTATGTGTGTGTGCGCGCTTGTGTGATTGAGAGTCTCTATCGGTAAACTGGTGTGTGTGTCAGAGTGTGCACACTGTCGACAGCATGATGTGTGTGTGTCCATGTGTCTGCGTACCTGTATGTGTGTGGGCCCTTGTGTGAGAGTCTCTGTCAGTAAACTGGTGTGCGTGTGTGTGTGTGTGAAAATCGTCCGACACAGTAGCCTTCCCACTTCCTCCTCTTCTCTCCTCTCTGGTCTACAGTCTTGATATTTTTCATAGGTAAAGTGCAGGTGAATGTTTTTATTTTTTATTTTATATTTTGTCTTGATTTTTTTTATATGAATGTTTTTGGGTTTGGAATGAATCCTTGGAGTTTCCATTATTTATTTTAGCTTTCCTATGAGAATTTTGAGCTATGTAAATTGCATTTTTAAAGAATTTGTTCTTCCACTCAAAGGGCATTTTGTTCAAAACTCAGACAGGGGACCAAATGTTCTTACATGGTGAGGGTAATGTTCCGAACAGTGATGTTTTAACCTTAAATGAAAATCTGGAAATGTTGCCTGCAGCATCCTAATGTGCAACATTCGTTGTCTCTTCAGTATGCTTTGAAGATACTCAATAATGTCTTTAAGAAGAATGAGAATTTTCCATGTGTCATCAGCTTCAGGGACACAGTGGCCAATACGAAATGGGAGTAGCCGTATGAGAAACAATTCTCTGATGGAAAATCCTTTCCCAGTCATTTTAGGTTGGTCAGTTTTGTTAGTAAAAGTGTATGTAAAGTACAAGCTCAGCTGATGTGGCACATCTAATGTGAAATACCTCCTGCCTATCAGGTCTGTAAAATACATGGACAACTCAATTGGAGCAATGCCTTCCAACAGATCATGTAGGACGTCAGGTGGGTAACTCGAGACCACATGAGTGCTTTATATTCTCAGGTACAGAACATGCTGTTTTCACACCATAAATTCGACTCAATTAATAAAATTAAAATAAACCCTTGYCAACAGTGTTTGACTGATGGTTCATAGTTAGTACCAGAACAGTTTACAGCTTTAACAGCAGAGATGCTAAGCTATCCTGTAAGGATCTATCCAAYGATGGAATTTGGTCTGGATAAGAGCAATATATATAAATTATAAAAATATATACATATAAATTACATTACTGTAATATTTTTTTATAAACATGAGAATCTATCTATCTATCTATCTATCTATCTATCTATCTATCTATCTATACACAGAAATGATCAATTATTAATGTTATCGCCATTTTTTTTTACCATATTATTACCATTTTGCATTGCAATTATCATTTGACCTTATATTTCTCTTCTTTTTTGTTGTCTTGGTTTAACCTTACATCACTTGCACGCGTTAGCATTTTCACATTCTTATTTACCTACTCCAGAACTTAAGATTGGAGGAGYATATAGCTTACATCTGTGTCAGYGTTGTCTCCTGGCTGTTTTCACATTGTGATATTGATTGACCAAGATAAGGTAAGTGATAAAGGGCTGTCATTCTTCCTGGACAATTATGTACACTATATGGACCGAAGTATTTGGCTACACCTGTTAATTATTGAATACAGTTGATTCAATCAGGCCCCTTATCCCTACTGACTGAACAGTGCTATAGTTCCAACTTTGTGGCAACAGTTTGGGGAGGGCTGGCCCACACAGAGCCCTGTCGAGCACCATTGGGATGAACTGAAAAAGAGATTGTGAGCCAGATCTTCTTGTCCAACATCAATGCCAGACCTCATAAATGCTCTACAGAAAGAATGGGCATGAATTCCCACAGACACACTCYAAAATCTTGTGGACAGCCTTCCAAGAAGAGTGGAAGCTGTTAGAGCTACAAAATTTGCCACGSAAAATCACACTTGAGAAATCCCTAGTTTAGACATTTTTGTGACTTTCACTCCACTTTAAATTAACTGTTGGACGCTAACTTTCGGTTGCCAGCTCCACCAGACACAGTTAGTTAGTTCTGCCAGTGGTGGAAGGATATGTGTTTGTGGAGCAAAATAACTTGTTAAATAAAGCCTGTAAACCTTCATTATACCATTCACAGTCACAGAGGACAGTGGTGTCAGTTAAGGCTGTGAATTACTGGGTTACTGGTTGGAAGGTCGGGGGTTTGAGCCCCAGCAGTGCCAAGTTGCCACTGTTGAACTCTTGAGCAAGGCGCTTAACTCAGTCTGCTCCAAGGGCACTGTATCCTGTCTGTCCTTGCACTCTGACCCCAGCTTCCTAACTGGGAATAAAAATAATTTCACTGTGCTGTAATGTACATGTGACAAATAACTGAATCATCACTCAAGACATATCTATATATTATGGAAGCAAATTAGCATCATAATTACTTGAATTATATCAGCCTTTGAAAAGTACATTTTGAAATATAATCACTGTTGAATTGTTCATTTTGAAATTTAAATACTACTGAATTTATTAAACTGAAATATTTGACTTTAAAAAGCAACATCTTTGAATTTAAGTGCTCTGAATGTCTCACAAAATTTTCAACAATCCATTTCAAGCTGTGAAATTCAGATAGAAAATTCAAGCTTGGAAATTCAAGTACAAACTCAATACAGGAAAAGCACTCGAGCCAGAACGGAATCCGTTCGTGACCCAGGGAAGTGGACGTCGTCGATACCGGCGTTATGTGCTAAAATGGCCCCCTGCCACAGATTGCCCCCATATATAATCTCTATCGGATATTATATCAGAACAGAAATTCACGATTTTTTTTAGCACTTATTCAATACAAATGAATTTTGTATTGAATTTCTACTTGAATTTCCAAGCTTGAATTTTCTATCTGAATTTCACAGCTTGAAATGGATTGTTGAAAATTTTGTTTGACATTCAGAGCACTTAATTTCAAAGATGTTGCTTTTTAAAGTCAAACATTTCAGTTTAATAAATTCAGTAGTATTTAAATTTCAAAATGAACAATTCAACAATGATTAAATTTCAAAATGTATTTTTCAAAGACTGATAATATTCAAGTAATTATGATGCTAATTTGCTTCCATAATATAACACACACAGAGAGAGAGAAATTACAACTTAACATTATTGTACCTTCACCACTTAATATTACAAGAGTCATGATTGTTTGCTTTTTCTTTTTCTTGTTGTGTTTTTTTGACTCACTTAGGATTTTACATTTGTATACATTTGTATTCATTACWTCATTATTTACATATGAATATAAGGGTGACGTTTTGCGCCTGTGTTTGAAAAGTAAATACTTTCGGTTCCATTTCTGAACCTAAAGCTGAAAGATCAAATAGTTTATCTTTGTCAGTGCATTCACCTGGATCTGATTTTGCATTGTGATATAAATATACAGTGATTGAGCACAATGAGGTAAGTGCTAAAAAAAATCGTGAATATTTACAGTATACTGTATATAGTCAGGTCCATAAATTTGGGGACAAAGATAAGTTTTTTTTGTCATTTGCCCTCTGTGCAGCACCACACTGAATTTTAAGTGAAACACTCAAGATTTCATGAAGTCAACACTTTTATCTTTATATCTTTTTATCTTTTCAAGGAATTTGACAAAATTATGGTGTTATGGCAAGTATGGCACGAAAAGTCTGCTCTACTGGGTAGACGGCAGATGACCGACTTGGTCATTGGAAAAAATATACCATTTCATTGCCTTAAAAAACTCTTAGATAGCTTAAGTTGTTTTCTGGCTAAGTCTGATCTGGCCTTTCTTTTCTTATTGTGAAGCCTCTGTGCTTACATTCATAAAGACATGAATGTATAAATGCATAAAGACACGCTTGACTGTAGACTTTGACTATGATGTGCCTAGCAGCTCAAGCAGCATTCTTCACCATGGACAGAACTCTGTTATCATCCCCATTAGTTGCTTTGCGTGATCCTCCAGGTCTTTAGCAGTGGCCAAGCTTGCCAGTTAGTTCTTTCTTTTTAAGAATCTTAAAAACTTATCTTTGTTGTAAAATTTATGGACCTAACTGCATATACAATACATAATATAATAACAATTCTTTGAGGTACACTTGACCTTAACTCTACTCTTGTACCATAACACAGCTTTTAGAGGAAAGCTGCACATGCTTAATAGAACAATAGAACAACAAAAGAGATAAGACTGAGTAAACATTTTTTTTGGAAAAAGTACATAGATTTTCTTATTCTTACTCAGCTAAATCCTGCACATGACTTACTCATTTACTCCTTTACCAGTTCAGCAGAAGACACAGTTTTAAAAAACAGACTTCTTCAGCTGGAATGCCATTTCACTTGGGGGCTGAATAAAAATGATACAGATCTCAAGGATCTTCAGATCAGGCTAGAAGAACAACTTACCCTGGATCTTGGAAAGGAGACAGGAGGCTCACACACATACAGCTATATGGGATTTGTAAAGTTTCTACTAGGCTCCAATACTGAGGCACTTCGCTACTTCGAGAGATCTGTAGAGCTCACAAAGTCTCAAGGAAATGACTGTGACAAGCTGCTTGTCATTGCCTATGGAGACCTTGCATGGTTACATTATCATATGGGTCATTTTGCAGAGTGTGAAAGCTACCTGAATAAACTTGGAGACATTAAAGAGAAATATCCGTCTGTACCGTATGCTGAGGTGCTTGGAGAGAAGGGGTGGACCTTCCTTAAATTTTCTCGTAAATATTATGACATGGCTAAAGAGTGCTTCAATGAAGCCCTGAAACTCAACCCAGAAGATGGTGAATTGAATGCTGGTCTTGCAATTGTTCTTTATCGAAYAGMGYATATTCTCCATGATTCAACAGATTCAAATGTAATTGATCAACTTAGACGGGCCATAGCCACTAACCCAGACGATGATGTTCTTAAGGTTTTGCTTGCTCTGAAATTGACTGTACAACAGGATTACCATGAAGCAGAGCGTCTAGTAGAGCAAGCCTTACAGAGATCTCCAGAACACCCTCATGTGATTCGATATGTTGGGATATATTTACGAAACCAAGGATCTGTGGACAGGTCTATTGCCCTGCTCAAGAGAGAACTAGAGAAAGTGTCCAACTCAGCATTTATACATCATCAGCTGGGGCTCTGCTATAAGCTAAAGATTGTGAATCTCCACCACACACAATATGCAGTAATTAAGCAAGTGCGACAGAAGTGCATCTACCACTTGGAGATGGCGATTGAATTTAAGCCCAGCTTCATTCTTGCTATGAGTGAACTGGCCCTGCAGTATGGGGCAAACGGGGATTTGGCAAAAGCAAAAGAATTGTTTCAGATTACATTTCAGACAGCTAAAGAAAAAAATGAAAACTACCAGTCTGTTCTTCTACATTATGCAGAATTCCAGCAGTACTGTATAAGATGTGAGCCTGCGGCTATCAAAAACTACACTGAATGTCTGAAGATAAGTCCATATCAATATGAAGGGAAGAAAAGTGCTAAACATCTGGAAAAAATTGCCAAGAGAAGAATCGAAAACAACCCAAAAGATGGAGAAGCCTTTGGGATACTTGGAATTGTTCATAAGGAAAAAGGAGAAAAACAACAAGCAATAGAGTGCTTTGAAAAAGCATTGAGCTATGTAGACAATGAGGATTACCTCAGTGATCTTTCTGAACTTAGGCTAAACCTAGGTTAAACCTTAACTGCATGCATTTGTTGTCCTAATAAGTTAACATCCAAAGTTATGTTCTTAAATCCTTGCAAAATCATTAACTATTTACTAATTGATAAGATTTAATGGTGGTGGTGTATGATCTGTAATAATGTATGTAATGTTATTCTATGTATTCTAGGTTTTATATCACCTACATTTATTAGAGACTCACTATAAATATAATATGAGGTGAAATCAGGTTAATTTGGATCGTTAAACCTTAACTGCATGTATTTGTTGTCCTAATAAGTTAACATCCAAAGTTATGTTACTAAATTCCTGGCACTTAAAATCATTACCTACAGTATTTACTAATTTATAAGATTTAATGGTGATGGTATTTTCTGTAATAATGTATGTAATGTTATTTCATGTATGAGTTACCAAGAATTCAATTGGTGTTGAATTGTAATTGAAAATCAGTAGTTCAGTTCTGTATTAGGTAATAATTAATTGTAGTAAATGGAATAAAATGCCTGCTTTCCTTTCCATTAGTATTTTATTACTAAAATCCATCCTGCATTGAACTGGATAGAACTCCTACTTCACCTACAGTTATTAGAGACCCACTATAAATATAAAATCAGGGTGAAATTTGCATAGTTAAACCTTAACTGCAAGTATTTGTTGTCCTAATTAGTTAACATCCAAAGTTATGTTACTAAATCCTTGCATCATTAAAATGAATAACATGACTTAATTTACTTATTTAATTCATTTATAAAGGGGTGCGATCAGCATGGAGCAAAAAGCAAACTCCAAAATCTCCTTTTAGCAAAAGGAATGATCTAATGTTATGAAATGATATTTATTAGGTTCTTAATTTGTGCACATATTTATGATGGATCAACATTTAGGATATTCTGTAAAACATGAACATGAAGTTCAAATAATAATACATATGTTTATAATTTTTTTAAAGATGTCTTAATTTATCAAGCCATGGTTGTGTGTCAGGTTCATTGGAATAGTTTTTAAGATACTGAACAAGACAAGTGAAATTTAAGTTTAAATAGCGTCATGCAACCTAAAGAATTTCAAGGAAGAAGTTTTATGTACTTTTGTACTGTTATCATAATATCGTTCTCTTTCCATGGCCATGCCTTAAACTTCTTTTTTCCCCTCCTTCCCCTGTTTTTATTTTTGGTTAGTTTTCTTTCAGTCTWCATTCCTTTTACATCAGATAAAACCCTAAAATACCATACTGGTTACACTTGGTGAGACTAAAAGCTGTCACGGTGAGAATAAGTGCTGYGTGGCAGGAGGAGGCAGTACCAGTGAACCAGCGTGGAGGATTCTCTCTCCTCAATAGCACGACCTCGCAGCTGTTGCATTTAAAAAGTATTTAAAAACTATGTCATTTTCTTAATTTGGATCGACTAATATTTGTACTGAGAACTAGTGACTTGCCTGTTAAAATCCATGTCTTTCTTTTTATTTTTCCTTAGAATGACGTTCAAGCAAATTAGGTCGCATTTGCATTTTGAGTTAAAATTTGCCAGAGGCAGAGAATTAAATAGGCTATAATGCCAAAAATATTCATTCACCCGCCTTCACATGCATGTGAACTTGAGTAACATMCAATTCTTAAACCATATTGTATAATATTATGCTGGCCCACTCTCTTTCATTTACTCTCCACCCTCTTCTGGGAAGGCTTTCCAGAAAGTTTAAGAATGTGTTTATGTAAATTTTTGACCATTCCTCCAGAAGCACATTTGTGAAGTCAGACATTGAGACACTGATGTTGGACGAGAGGGCCTGGCTTGCAGTCTCTGATCTAATTCTTCCCAAAGGTGATCTATCGGGTTGAGGCCAGGACTCTGTGCAGGCCAGTGAAGTTYTCCCACACCAAACTCGCTCATCCATGTCGTTATGGAGCTTGCTTTATGCATGCTGTGGCCATCTTCAAACTGTTCCCCCAAAGTTGGAAGCCTTTGAAATTGTTCAAATCTCCAAACTTTACACTTGTCACAAGGCAGTCAGACAAGTACCGTTCTCCTGGCAACCACCAGACCCAGACCCAGAGAAGCAGGWTTTGTCAATACAGAGAACACGTCTCCACTCTTCTAGTGTCCAGAAGCAGCATGCTTTACTCTACTGTATCCAATTGTTTTGCATTGAAATTGGTGCTGTAAGGCTTGGATGCAGCTGCTTGGCCATGGAAACATATTCCATGAAGCTGTCTACACACTGTTCTTGAGCTAATCTGAAGGCCTAGGTAGCTACAGTATTGACTCCAAACTAAAGCTATTGACGCTGCAGAAAGTTGGTGACCTCTATGAACTGTGTGTCTCAGCATCCGCTGACCCCGCTTTGTGATTTTACATGGACTAACATTTCATGGATGAGATGCTGATGTTGCTTGAATGGGCAAGTGAATACTTTTGGCAATATAGTGTAGCCTCCATCCCTGTCAGTCTATACTATTATAATGAGGTAAACTATTGCTATTGGGGTGTTACCCTCAAAAGTATTAAAAGCCTTAGAGGGGTCACCAGAACACCTTCATGTGCTCCGATATGTTGGGAAGTATTTCGGGAATCAAGGCAGTGTGGACAGTTCCATTTAATGTGCATTTTAAGTGGAAAAGTGCATAGTTACTTCAAGACTTTAATTCTTCATGACAGCTAATACAATATCTATAAATACAAGTAATTATTTTAAAGTATGCTAAAATTAACATTACAGTACGAATGGCTAATGTTGCTTTAGTGCAGATTGGGGGAATAGCTGGCAGGGGTGTCCCCGAGTGGTGCACTGGGTATGTCCTTTGGATTCTTTATGTGTCTAAGGATCTTTTAGTGTTTTTTTTTTTTCCCATTCCTATCTGAATTACTGTTGTGTTTGATTTTTGGTTGTTGCTTTAGTTCATTATTAAAGTCTTAACATCTGCACATATGCTGTGCCTCTGTACCACTTGACAACATCCCTTAATTTTTAGATTAAGATTAAGAGAGCAATTTAAGTAAAAAGAAAGATGTACTGTACTATATTGATATTTTAAAAATATTTGAAAAA
>QMIH01000112.1:773959-819495 GCA_003987875.1 Clarias batrachus
GATCTGCTATAAGCTAAAGATTGTTAAATTCAGGAGCACACCAGGCCACCACACAAAACATGCAGAAATTAATCAAGCGCAACAACGGTACATCTACCACTTGGAGCTGTTCATTCATAGCAAGAATCACCTGGGCCTGCAGTATGGAGCAAACAGGGATTTGGCAAAAGCAAAAGAATTGTTCCAGATTACATTTGACAGCTAAAAAAAAAAAAAAATTAAACTACCAATCTGTTCTTCTACATAAGGGGAGGGGGGTGTGGGGGGGATAATGGATCCCATCTTCTATTTGGGTTTGGCCACAAGACCTCATCGACATCACAAGCGAKGTCCTCACGGGCTAGGCATCGCAGAAAATATTGCCTTGTGTGCCGAATCCACCCTTGAATCAATCCCACCTCAATGTCTCCGCATGCCTCTTCCATTGCTTGCAGAAGAGTCATGCGGATGTATGGTTGCCGATCATATACTTGCTTAAATGCAGTTTTCTGTTCAGTATTGTAGGGACCTAGTGTGGCATGGTGATGCAGGATGCTTTGGACACTAATTGCTGCACACAAGGTGATTTTCCCCCACTRGCCAGGGACATTTACAACAGCCCTTTGTCCAACTATGTTACAGCCTCGACGCCTGCTTTTGGCGAGATTGAAGCCTGCCTCATCCACTTAGATGAACTCATGTGGCAGTTCAGCAGCAGCAAAATCCAGAACTGTCTGTAAATATTGCCGGCTGGCGCAAACAAAATAAAGATTAACTTTTAATACTTGCCTGTAAATAGGTATTTATCAGGTGATTGCGCATCATTACTACTAGCATAAAATAAAGGCATGACTCACATCGCATCCAGTCAGCAGCTCCGCTTGCCACAAGAAGTGCTGGAAGACTTGTTGAGAATGGTCCAATCACATGAGCCCAAATATTTTAAAACAATATGATTCGCTAAGAACAAAATTGGGAGGGTTCAGGGCGCACAGTGTTGCGCCCGAAGGATGATTGAAAAGATCCAATCAGAGMTCAGCCTCAGGTCACATGCTTTTCAAAAATTTACATGTCTACATAGACACTCGTTTGTTCGGCGCCCCGCGTACACGAACACAAATGAACGYAATAGCCTCTCTCATGGACAGACCACGATTTATCACATGGTCGACCAGAGTAGCCCTGATGTCATCTGATACACGCCTCCGCTCTGGTCGTCGTCCTCATCCTCTTCCACGTCCGACTCCTTTCTCGCTTTGTCCTCCTCTCACTCCTCACTCTGACTCTTGTTGCCTCCGTGTTTGCATAGTTCTCGAAATGTCTTACCTGAGGCGTATTTGTAGTCCTAAGGCTCAGACTGATTGGTGTTCTGTTTTTTGTGCAAGTGCTTTCAGGTGTGCATGTAAGTGACCATAAATGCCAGGTGAGCATTGTTTTGTGTGCAGCAGTGTTTTCCCAGTGATAACAGGTGATTTTGGTATTGGACAAAGTGTCTGATGTAAGAAAATGTGTAGTGTTTCGCAATAAGTTACTTACAAATTTSTGAACAAAGTGCAAACTTGAAAATGTGTTTAATCTATGGTTGCATTGTGTTTAACGCTGTGTTACAAGAAGTTTAAGTATTGAGCCTTTGGCATAAGCATTCGCTTTTAGTGTGTAAGCAATTGGTAAAAACTGTAATACATACATATATCATCATGCAATGTTGTATTAGATCTTTTTTATCAACTTCATCTCTTGTGAACATTACAAATTTTTTCATCAGAATGATTAATGATCAGCCATAATATTATGACCSCCTTTCTAATAGAGTAGGTCCTACCTTCTGCCACCATAACAGTGTTCTGACACCGTTCTATCCACAACCAGTATTAACCTTTTCATTAATTTGATCTACGTTAGCACTTTGGAAGCCTTCGTCCCCATGTGCATCAGTAGATATTGGCCAACCATGACCCCGTCATCAGTTCACCYGTTTTCCATCCTTGGATCAATTTTGGTAGTGTATGTCCTGATCACTGCAAACCCGCAGCAAAAGCACAAGCAAATTATCGCAAATGCTTGATTGCAGTTGCTGCTGCCATGGGTGGTACAACCAGTTATTAGATTTAGGGGCAGTTTTTTTTTGTTTTTGTTTTTTTTAACACAGCAGTGACAGGGATGTTTGGACAGCTTCATTTCCTTAATAAATAAAATCATTTAAAAGTACATTTTGTCTTTACTCAGGTTATCTTAAACCCCAGCCACTGGAAGCAGTGTTGGTCCCAAGCCCGGATAAAATAGGAGGACTGAGTCAGGAAGGGCATTTGGCGTAAAAAAAATGGGAGCAGTGAAAGACTAACAACATTTTGTTTAATATTATAATTTGTTTGATGGTCTGAAACAATGGTCTGGTTGCTCTCAATGTGTGCTGCTTCTGACCTCTGCTGGCAGTGTAGAGAAGACCGCTATTGCATTTTGTCCTTACGCTATAGATATATCCAAAAAGCGTTTGTTCTCCCCGCCCATCAGTGCAGTGGTTTCCGGGGTGCAATTTTTTACTTCCCCATTGCATTATTTTTAAATTTCATTCATTTATTTTATTACTCTGTAGCGAATAGGATTTCAACTGTAGCAAAGTACAATATTTCAAACAAAAATTACTTAGTAAAATTACAGATTTTAAAAACTACTTTGAAAAGTACATGTATGTACAAGTATATTGTATGTATGTGTGTGTATGTGGGGGGCGATTACCTGTTTCAATGAATTGTGGAAGTATGATGATAGAAAATGGCTGTCCTGTAAAGCTGTCCTGATGTTGAAGATTTTCCTAAATTAGGATTATTCACTAAGTCCAATACAGTGGAAAAAAGCTCTGAGACAAAATGCTGTGCGGGATTCCCCTTGCGAYTTAAATRCACAGAGACAACACTATTATATTTCACCTGAGAGGTCTCACGATGGCAGTTTGGGAAAAGGGGACAGATTTAGTCAAGTGGATTGGTATACATTACATTGTATATTCATGTCAAAGGCGTACAAGACTCACTTTGTTGGACTTTGTTGGAAATCTAATTTACAAACTTACTCCCAGAATGGATTTGTTTCATAAGTCTGGGACTACCTGTACTGGATATGCTTCAGTAACATCATATTCTCGTGGGTTTCTTTCATGATTGCAGTATAGCCAACAGGTATTGAAGGGTGAACATGGTGCAGCAAAACAGTTTAAGGCCAGTTTAAATGAATAAAGAGATGCCACTCTTCTGGGTCATAGTCAACCGAAAGAGGAAAATCCTTCAAAAAAATCATACATTTTAGTTCCTGGCGACAGCAAACACCATTCCTGCAATCTCTAACCCAACAATTCGCCGTTTGCATTGATAAACCAAAGTCTCTGACCGTATTGTTTATTTCTGACTGTATTATGAGGTGTGGTTCACCAGATGCACAGTATGCATTGCAGTTTCTTCATTCGGTTTGTTCCATTCCTCCAGTGGCTTTGGAATTTGCCAAAAGTTTGGAATTTTGGAGGTTTCATTTCTGAAGGCAGATTGTTGAATTGACTTTAAATTTTASCAGAGAAACCAGATACATTGGTCATTGGTCCTCGCCATATCATCGGGACAGCAAAGGACATTGACATTCGAGTGGATCTGAGCCAAGTTCTCAGAATGACAGCACATGTCCCACAACAAATATGGAGGTGCCCATTACTTGTCTTGATCACCAATTTTACACAGTACAGTTGATGTGCTTTCTTTACAAGTATATGTGTACTTGCCGCAAATGTAGCAGAATGTATTGTGGCTGTTCCGACAACGACGAGACAGACAGCATGTCACCAAAGTCCTGTAAAAAGTCTACAGCCTGTAGCTTACTTGATCTATAGCCACTGAGACTATGTTATATTTTAAAACAATATCACAAAGTAATCACAAAGACTAGCATACAAGTACGCAAGGCATTTCCAGGCATGTCCACCCATGCCAGGTTGCAAGCTAGTAGTGAACTGCATGCCAACCTGCCCTCACCCTGGGCATGTTCAGGGTGCAAAAAAAAAATGTTGATAGGGTTATTACAGAAATAAAAATTATTAACATAAATAAATAGAAGGAAAACCATGACAAAATTCAGAAAAAAAAACTGTACGTGATAGGGAAATTTGGGTGTGATTCAGCAGCCAAAAATCTCTAAAGTACACCAAACAGTGTTTAAGAAGCAAAACCTTTGTTGTGCAGTGCTACCATAATTACAAATTTTTACATTGCCTTTGATACTTGAGTATCCTTTGCGGTCATGACTGCATGAAGTTTGAAACCCATGGACATGACCAAATCCTGAGCTTCCTTCTTCAAGAATTTTGCCAGGCTTTTACCTGCTGCTTGTTTGTGTATCTCTCTGCCTTCCATCAGAGAAAACAAAGCTCTATGAGGTTGAGATCAGGTGGCTAACTTGGCCATTTAAAAACATCCCATTTTGTTGCCTTCTACAACAAGAGTTTGTCAAGAGTTCATCACCATTGATAGAATTCTGTGGTCATCCACATTGGTTATATTACATGGTTTTCCAGGCCTTTTGCAGTTGCTGAGCTTTCTTTTTAAGAAGATTCCAAACTTATATTCGTTCGAAAGCCTATGGACCTGGCTGTATAAACATTACATACGAGTTAAAAAATATGTACAGTACGTAGCAATTTTTATAAAATGTATGTACTGTACAAAATCTTACAAAGTGAAAATACATGCTGTAGAGCAAGGATGTCAACAAAAAAAAAAGTAATTAATGCTCAGAAACTGTAATTAAGGAAACCAAGCAAGTATTTGGTGTGACAACACTGAGGACCCTTTAGTCTCAGGTACAATTTGTGCAGTTTACTAAGCATCCTGCAGGACTGTTGCACCTGCTTCTTTTTTGCATGCAAACTCCAGCAACTTCCTTTATTTTTGGTCTGAAAAGTGGTCACTTGTACAATGAGCTGCTTATCAGTGGGATACTGATGACTTTAAAGTCCTAAAATAATAATAAATCCGAAAGGAACATTCGTACTGAAAAACACAGGATGCCTAAGACTTGGGCACAGTAATGTAACTTGACCTTACGAACCACCTTTATATCATTATATAGTTTTTAGAGGAATGTTTTAAACATACTTGAACAGATTAGCCCTGTACATTTTCAGAAAATGTGGACTCAAAGTCTGTTTCAACGAGGCCCTAAAACTCAACCCAGAGGACGGTGAATGAAGTGCCGGCCTTGCAATTGTTCTTTATCGAACAGAGCATTTACATCACGATCAACTTGGACGGGCCATAGCCATTAAGGCGGATGATGACATTCTTGAGGTTTTGCTTGGTCTGAGATTGTCTACACAAAAGAAACACCATGAGGCACAGAGTCTAGTAGAGCAACACCCTCATGTGATTCGATACGTTAGGAAGTATTTACGGAATCAATGCTCTGTGGACAAGTCCATTGCCCTTCTAAAGAGGGCATTAGAGAAAGTGTCCAACTCAGCATTTATACAACATCAGCTGGGGCTCTGCTATAAAAATCGTAAATCTGAGGGAAGCAGGAAGCCACCATGCAACAAGTGCAGAAATTAAGCGAGCACAAGAGCAACGTATCTACCACTTGGAGAAAACAACTGAACTGAAGCCCAGCTTCACTCTTGCTATGAATGAACTGGCCCTGCAGTATGGGGAACATAGATTTGGCAAAAGCAGAAGAATTGTTCCAGAATGCATTACAGGAAGCAAAAGAAAAAAAAAAGACAACTACAAGTCTGTTCTTCTGAAATATTCAGAGTTCCAGCAATACTGGATGAGATGTGAGCCTATACTGCTCTCAAATACTACATTGAATGTCTGAAGATAAATCCAAATCAATGTGAATGGAAGTGCTCAAAAACACTTAAAATAAAATTGAGACCAAAGCACAAGATGGAGAAGCCTTTTTAGAAGACACTAAAGTTAAGTGTAACGCCGCGCAGACACAATAGCTCGGACTGATTTGAATGATTTTAATAACGAAAATGGCAGATAAGGAAAACTGAGAAACGTAAGCACAGAATCAATAATTGTGGCGCAATCTGAAGTGGGCAGCAGTGTGAATGGACGAGGGCTGAAGATCAAGGTTAGCGGATGAGGGAAGCAGAGAGATAGTGGATTAAAAGGCGTATCCGATGCAGAGTGACAGTAGATTGTGTACAGAAGCGCTGGTAATCGAACTTTGATCAGTAAACACCCCTGTAACCCGAGTAGCGATTGCACTGGAGCTTAAGGCGCAGACGTAGTCAGGAAACGAAGCAGAAGATCAAAGCCGGTATATCCGTCAGCGTAGAAAATAATCCAATTCGCGAAGCAAAAACGTATCCAGGGCCGACAGCATGGAAGAGCAAAAAAAAAAAAAAAAAAAGCAACTTGGCATAAATGTAAACGGGCAATAGGTTATGAGCACGCAATAATGCGGCAAGGGATAGTTGTTTGTGGGTGAGTTATATAGTGTGGAAGTGATGAATGAAATACGGAGCAGGTGTGCTCAGGTGTGAATGAGGCGGCAAAACGGAAGTCGTGGAATGGAATGTGGAGAGGAGTCGTGGGTGATCATGACTTTTAAAGAGAGAGGGAGAGAGGGAGAGAGAGAGATCAGTGTACGTTTAAATTAGGCTTTTGTGGGAAGAATACAGTATATATCAAACTTTTGAAATACCTGTTAATAAAATCTGCTTTGCCTCTCAAAGGTTTTGCCACCATTATTTATAACATAAATTTCACTACCCATTCCGTACTTTCATATGACTATTTCATGAATAAGAAATATTTTGTATTATGCTTTAGTAAAGTCTTTTTTATTATTATTTCCACATGTGGAACACAGTATTTGAAGTATATGTAAATTATTTAAAAGTTGTGTTTTTTTTAAAGCTTTGGATTAACATGATTCAATTCAAGTGACCCGTCAATGCATGTAATAACTATAAAAGCACAATATTAAATACACTAATGACATTAAAACAATTCAACTTATGACCACGGGATYCCTTGTGTCACTAGGTTGGGTCTGKCCCCTSAGGGAATGGCTGGCACCCGGACAGCAATCACATTCAATAGGGGACTCTTCTTCATTTAGGTTGTCAATGGATAGTACAATTATGAATAAATCTCTGTATGTTACGTAGTCCCCCCCAAAAAAACGAACGTAGGGTATTAACCGCGAAATTCACGATCATTTTGTTATGGTGGAGACTTAGTGGAAAACTGTTCAGGGGCATGTAGTTCTAAGCCATTTGGGCAAAACTGTTCAAACTACTTGCAGCCCAGTCCTCCAGCCATCACAATTTATCCCATGTCAAAGTCACTTAAAACCTTATGCTTGCTCATTTTTTTTCTGCTTCCAACACATTAACTTCACTTGCTGCATAATACTGTATATGCCACCCTTCCATCCGCCATTGTAACACGATATGAAAAATGTAAGAAGGGCGACATTGTAATGGCTAGMCAGCTACAGCACGTCAGAGCAACTCCAAAACTGCAGCTCTTGTGGGATGTTAGTGGTCGGTAGTGGACCTACATCTTTTGCGGCAATGAGAAGGCTTTAAAGCTAATATGCGAGTTGTACAGTCATGTGAACTGAAGAGAGTGAGTGTAGGAAAACGAACATTAGCTCATTTCTGATGGAGAAAACGAAACTTAAAGGTTTCCGCTTCCCCGTTATAATCGCACCGTTTTTTAAATTACGTTTTTAAGAAGTAGACTGATTCAATATTTGAGGTTCAGTTACTTCGTTTACTACTTCTACCCAATATAGGCGTTTATATTGTGATTTACTTATGTTAGTTATTAAATGTATTGGAGAAGTAAACGCTTTCGGTTTTCATTCCTGTATATAAGGGTGGGGGTATACAGTACAGCTTCTATCCTGTCAGTGTTGCCCTGTTTTCACGCTGGCATATTGAACGTACAGTATACAGAGACTGACCACGATGAGGTAAGTGCTGTCGATCTTAATAAATATAATATGAAAACTTACCTTTATTTGTAACAAAGGATACATTTTTGTTCCTTTAGTATACATTACATAATATATATACAAAAAAAATGTTTTAATGTACTTTGAMCTTAAGGAGTGATTTTGTCGATTACATAGCTTTTAAAGACATCCTTTGAACTTTCTTTAACAAGATAAAAGATTGACAACACTTAAAGTACTGTATATCTACTGTCTTACTTTTAGTCAGTTAAATTTATGCATGACTTGCTGATTTCTTTCTCTACCAGTTCAGCTCAAGACACAAACTTAAAAACCAGACTTCTTCAGCTGGAATGCCATTTCACTTGGGCTCTGAATAAAAATGATACAGATCTCACAGATCTTCTGAGCAGGCTAGAAGAACAGCTTAAACTGGATCTTAAGGAGACAGGAGGCTCACGCACCTACAGCTATATAGGATTTGTAAAGTTTCTGCTAGGCTCCAATAATGAGGCACTTTGCAACTTCGAGAGATCTGTGGAGCTCACTATGTCTGAAGGAAAAGACTTTGACAAGCTGCTTGTTGTTGCCTATGGAGACCTTGCATGGTTACATTATCATATGAGTCATTTTGCAGAGTGTGAAAGCTACCTGAATAAACTGAGTGAGATTAAAGAGAAATATCCRTCTGTACCATATGCTGAGGTGCTTGGAGAGAAGGGGTGGACCTTCCTTAAATTTTCTCGCAAATATTATGACAGGGCTAAAGTCTGCTTCAGTGAGGCCATAAAACTCGACCCAGAGGACGGTGATTGGAATGCCGGCCTTGCAATTGTTCTTTATCGAACAGAGTATATTCACTCAGATTCAGTGGCTTCAAAAGCAATTGATCAACTTAGACGAGCCGTGGCCATTAACCCAGACGATGACGTTCTTAAGGTTTTGCTTGGTCTGAGATTGTCTACACAAAAGAAATACAGTGAGGCAGAGAGTCTAGTAGAGCAAGCCTTAGAGAGGTCTCCAGACCACCCTCATGTGATTCGTTATGTTGGGAAGTATTTCCGGGATCAAGGCTCTGTGGACAGGTCTATTGCCCTGCTGTTAAGAGCATTAGAGAAAATGCCCAGCAAAGCCTTTATACATCATCAGCTGGGCCTCTGCTATAAAAAAAAGATCATGAATTTAAAGAAAGCAGGAAGCCACCATACCAAAAGTGCAGAAATTAAGCAAGCACAAGAACGATGCATCTACCACTTGGAGAAAGCAACTGAACTGAAGCCAAACTTCATTTTTGCTATGGGTGAACTGGCCCTGCAGTATGGGGTGAACAGGGATTTGGAAAAAGCAGAACAATTGTTCAAGAATACATTACAGTTGGCTAAAGAAAAAAATGACAACTACCAGTCTGTTCTTCTGTATTATGCAGAATTCCAGCAATACTGGATGAGATGTGAGCCTGCTGCTCTCAAACACTACACTGAATGTCTGAAGATAAATGCAAATCGATATGAAGGGAAGAAAAGTGCTCAAAAACTAAAAGTAATTTTAAATAAAAGAATTAAGACCAATCCAAAAGATGGAGAAGCCTTTGGAATACTTGGAATCGTTCATAAGGAAGAGGGAGAAAAACAACAAGCCATAGACTGCTTTGAGCAAGCGTTGAGCTATGTCGACAGTGAGGAGTACCTCAGAGAGCTTTGTGAACTTAGGCTTTCATTGCAGTAATATTACCAATGTGTCATATGATAAACGTTGTAGCTATTGATATATTCATGAAGTTTAATTGTGATGTGGTTCTGTAGTATTATAATGTGAGTGAGTAAAATATAAAATGAGAAGTAATGGAATAAGCGTACTATTTTACTCAGTATTAGTATTTTATTTTTGCTAAAGTCTTTAAAGTTTGCTAAAATCTTGAAAAACACTTTTTTGTAACTGTAACTAAAGCACTTTTAACTGTTTTATATTGCAATGAATATAAAATGTAATTAACTGTGCATATCTAGCAATATAATAACACAGCTGTTTGCTATGTTTTACATGTTCAAGACATGTATACTATGCCTTTGTAACTATAAAGCACTTTCAACTGTTTCAATATTGAATTAACAATAAAATTACATAAACTGTGGATAGCTATTAATATAGTAACACAGCTGTTTGCCATGTTTGCATGTACTGACACCTATATTATGCATTTGCAAATGATGAAAGTGTTGAGATTGGACAAGGTGATTAATGTGGACATTGAAGTGAGCAGGACACTTTGCCGGTGCTTAGGCATAAAAGCATCATTTAGGAAATAAAATCATAAAATTTGTTTCACATAAGAAATTAATATCACTAAATAAAGCAACGGAGTGATAAATTTATTGTAAGAAACTTGATATCAAAAACAAAAACACAGACTTGTACATCTACATCTCATTCCCTTGGAGTTATAATGTTCTACCTGCATTTTGTGCAGTTTTGAGATATTAAGCTTCAAATTGTGCTGTGCCTTTATTTTCCAAATAAAGAGTAATAAAAATGCATCTAAAAATGTTTATCTCCTACATTGCAGAATAAGAAAATTTGAATAACTCCATTTTGACAAAAGATCAGATAGAACCTTAATTTCATATGTATGAGTGATTCACTAACTAATGAACTTGACCTCAGGATAGGGCAAATTAACAGCACTTATTTTTTGCACTGATCATGTAAAAGTGAAAAGTTGTGTTTCTAAATCCTAGCACTTAAACTGACTGAAAAATAAAATAGAATAAAATAAAATGACCTGATTGATTAAAAATTTTATAAAGGGATGGGTTCAGGATCAAACAGGAAGGAGACCCCATAATCTTATGTTAGGAAAAGCATTTTTCTAAATGCTATCCATAAGATTATTGAATTGTGTCTATTTTTAACATATTTATAAAGGGTATAAATTTAGGATGTTCTCCTACAAGAAAAATGACCATAAATGTAGTTCAGATGTACTTTTAAACATGTCTCATATTATCAAATCATGTCTGTGCTTCAGGTTTACTGATACTGTGCTAATATAGAATGTGAGGAGAACAGTGAAGAAGATTATGGATTTCATACATACTGTACAGGCATTCATTGCAACACACACCCATGTAGGTGCAATGAGTGTGTGTTTACTTTACCATGAAATAAAATGTAAGAAGGATTTTTTTTTTCTATTATTATCTCCATTTATATATTCTGTGTGTATTCCTGACATTGTCTTCTGTTTTCCTTCCTTTTGTCTTGATTGTTCTTACATTATTTGCACAAGGTTGTTTAACCTTTCTTGTGGAAGCATTTAATAACAATAGCATAATGGCTTACAGTGCGGAAGAAAACAGAAACCAGTATGATTGTGATAACACATACTTTCTCATTAGGTTTGCTTATTGATTTATATTTTACAATTTACATTCGGAAATGTTGGTGAATTGCAGGTTTATGGCGTTTTAGTCAGATTTCACACGGTTGAACAGTATAAACAAACTAAAGTTCAACTAATTTAGATTTTTCTCAGAGTGAGAAAACCCTTATTTGGCAGCGGTGGGATTCGAACCCACGCCCCCGAAGAGACTGGAGCCTTAATCCAGCGCCTTAGACCGCTCGGCCACGCTACCACGGAGGCGCGCGGCTCTTTTAGGGCTATAAATGGTTCAAAGAGTTCCTGGCGTCCGATATAAAAAGCATAYTTGCAACTTATAAGTTAACTTCATTTTCGGATGTATGTTAGTCACATTATTTGTATTGAGTACAATAGTCTCGCCCTTTCCATACGAAAAAAAAAAAGTTTGCCTCTTTAAGTACACACCCAGAGATAGCCTGCTTAAGTTTCGATTTCGACCGTGAAAGCGCGACATTACGTGATCAAATATTTAAAGGTGGATCTGCTTTGGACGCATGTGCTTGTCACTGCCTCATATTCGTCCACTTTCTGATTTCCTCAACAATACGTTTACAAGGCGTCAGAAATTTCTCCGAAAGCCGCGATACGACCACAATGAGGTAGGCATTTAAAAAACTGCAGGCTTGCTTGTGTATATGGAACAGAACGAATCCTAAAGCTGCATGTTGCTTTTTTTGTCTCAGTTCAAGAGAAGGGACACGTCTCGAAGATGAACTGCACAAGCTTGAATGTCACTTCACGTGGGAGCTGAATAAAGAAGACGTCGATCTGACTGATCTTTTAAATAGACTGGAACAGCACGTTGACCTGGACCTTGGTGGTAAGGTGGGACTTGCGCAGACATACAACTCTTTGGGATATGTCAAGTACCATCTCGGGTCYCCTCAAGATGCACTCGACTTCCTGCAGAAGTGTGTCGAGGTCACTAGAGAGTACCGGGAGAAGGACTGTGACAAGTGGCTCATAGTGCCCTATGGGAATCTGGCYTGGCTGCAGTACCACATGAAATGCTTTAGTGAATGTGAGAGTTACCTGGAGAAGATCAGAGACATTGCGCAGAAATTCCCTGATTCTGCTTTAGGTCTTCATCACGAAGTGATTGGAGAAAAGGCTTGGGCCTTGTTCAAGTTCTCACGCAAGTACTATAACCAGGCTAAAGAGTGCTTTGAGAAGGCTTTGGAGCTAGAGCCCATGGATCCTCAATGGAATTGTGGTTATGCTTTTGTACTAAACAGAATGGAAAGCCGATACTCCAGTGTACCAGACTCGCCAACAATTAAACAACTCAGACAGGCCATGTACACTAATCCAGATAATGATGAGCTTAAAGCTATTCTAGCGTTAAGGCTGGCTCAATCCAAAGAATATGATGAAGGGGAGGGACTGATGGAAGAAGCTTTGGAGGGTTCTCCTAATGCTCCCAATGTCATTCGATATGTGGGCAAATTTTTGCGGGCCTTTGGCTCTGTGGATAGGTCCATCGCCCTGCTAAAAAGAGCTTTAGAGAAGTCACCCACATCAGCTTTCATACACCATCAGCTAGGCCTCTGCTACAAGAGCAAAACAACAGATTTAAAACGCGAAGGAAGTGCTGGTGCTGAGATGGAGAGGCTTCGAAGTCAATGCATTTATTATTTAGACAAGGCCACTGAACTGAAGCCTGGCTTTGTTATAGCTATGATTGAGCTGGCAGTTCAGTACAGTGAGGATGGGAAGCTTGATCGTGCAGATGAACTGTTTCAGCAAACTCTGCAGATAGCTAAAGAAAAAAATGAGGGCTTACAACCACTGTATCTCTCTTATGCAGAGTTTCAGCAGTACAGAAAGAGATCACTACCCACAGCCATCACTTATTATATGGAATGTCTGAAGATAGATGAAGACACAAAAGATGGGAAGAAAAGTGCAAAACATCTGAGCAAGATTAATGAAAGACAATCATCTAAAAGCTGGGAGAGGAAGACACCAGAGAATCCCGCCAAGGAAAGAGGCAAAAAATGCTGGGCCATAAAGCACTGAGAAATCATCTTAGTATTCTGTGTATACTGAGGGTGTTAGTAAAAGTGTAACCTCTCTCATTATTCACTGATCATTCACTTTGCTTATGTAAAACAGAGTATAACAGGGGCAAAGAGCAAAAAAAAGACAAAAATCGTGTTCAACAGACACATTTCAAGATTGGCAGTATTGAACACTTTATTATTTTAACAGAAATAAATGATAATTCATGATAACAGCATCAGATCAGTACAGAAGATTTATTTCACCGGGCTAATCTTTTATTACTCAAAATATAATTTTTTTTTTAAACACGTTTATTTTAAAAGACATCATAACTCTTTCTTCTTTCATAAAATAAAGATAACATGTAAAACTATCTTATAAAAAGGTCACTAAAACTATWCAATCGGTCAGTGTATGTGATATGAACATTGTGTGACAGCAAGGCAGCTTCCAACAATCACCCAAGATTGTAGTGAGTTAAATCAACACTGCCCTCTTGTGGCACTCAAAAGAAAAAAGATATTTTACCCCCCTACAATAATGAACAAATGCATTCACAAGTTATATAACACTTTATAAAAAAGAAAGTAAAAAAGAAAAAAACTTGATGCAATATGCACCAACTCTAACTCACCTTTTCTGTTTCCAATTTTCATTCACTCTTAGAATGAAATCATTTTCAACAGAAATTTTGCTGGACGGAATGAAAGGCACATGATGGGATTTGAAACTGTGGAAATGTGCTGGTAACACTTTCAATGTTTTTCTCCATTAACTAATGAAGTTAATTCACTTGCATTTTGTACAAAAAAAAGAAAACAGGTCATATAAATGATATGTGCAACACTATAAGATTTTTGCAGTATAAAACTCTGCCTGTTTGGCTTCACACGCTTCTGGTGTGGAGACTTTGTTCGGTGAGTTCCTCTGAATTCTCTGGCAGTAGCGGACCACAGTGATGGTGCACAGCAGGAGGGCGCTGGAGATGAGCGCAAATCCACTGAGAAAGAATGTTGCAGTGTAGGTGCCTGTGGTGTCCACCAACCAGCCTGAGCAGAATAAGAATTAAACATCAACCCTGTTGACAGGGTTCAAAATTCTGGCCAAAATCTGGCTACTTTGTAACCTCACACCATCATTTAATAATTTAGCAATATCACACACGAGGGCGTGTTGTTGTTCTGAATATCAGCTGAAGATATCACACCCATGCCGATATTCAGTACAACAGCACAACCTTGAGTGTGATATTGCTTTTATACAACAGTTCTACAAACACCATTTATTATCATCAAATTATGATTTTTTGCATAAAATTGTAAAATAATGTTCATTTTATATGAAAGTTTTTAGGGTATTTCAAACGGTCAGTAGTAAATTAGGAATTTACCACCACTTTTTGATCTACAAAAGCAAAATATCAGAAATTACACATTACAAATCCCTGGAATAAACTTACAGCTAGTCACTGTAGTCCACTTCTCAATCTTTTAATAATATATATATAACCACAATATACACTCACCTAAAGGATTATTAAAGGATTATTAGGAAGACCACACTATTACAGTGTTTGACCCCCTTTCGCCTTCAGAACTGCCTTAATTCTACGTGGCATTGATTCAACAAGGTGCTGAAATTATTCTTTAGAAACATTAGTCCATATTGATAGGAGAGCATCTTGCAGTTGATGGAGATTTGTGGGATGCACATCCAGGGCACGAAGCTCCCGTTCCACCACATCCCAAAGATGCTCTATTGGGTTGAGATCTGGTGACTGTGGAGCCATTTTAGTACAGTGAACTCATTGTCGTGTTCAAGAAACCAATTTGAAATGATTCGAGCTTTGTGACATGGTGCATTATCCTGCTGGAAGTAGCCATCAGAGGATGKGTACATGGTGGTCATAAAGGGATGGACATGGTCAGAAACAATGCTCAGGTAGGCTGTGGCATTTAAACAATGCCCAATTGGCACTAAGGGGCCTAAAGTGTGCCAAGAAAAGATCCCCCACACCATCACACCACCACCAGCAGCCTGCACAGTGGTAACAAGGCATGATGGATCCATGTTCTCATTCTGTTTACGCCAAATTCTGACTCTACCATTTGAATGTCTCAACAGAAATCGAGGCTCTTCAGACCAGGCAACATTTTTCCAGTCTTCAACTGTCCAATTTTGGTGAGCTTGTGCAAATTGTAGCCTCTTTTTCCTATTTGTAGTGGAGATGAGTGGTACCCGGTGGGGTCTTCTGCTGTTGTAGCTCATCCGCCTCAAGGTTGTAGCTTCACAAATGCTTTGCTGCAGACCTCGGTTGTAACGAGTGGTTATTTCAGTCAAAGTTGCTCTTCTATCAKYTTGAATCAGTCGGCCCATTCTCCTCTGACCTCTAGCATCAACAAGGCATTTTCGCCCACAGGACTGCCGCATACTGGATGTTTTTCCCTTTTCACACCATTCTTTGTAAACCCTAGAAATGGTTGTGCGTGAAAATCCCAGTAACTGAGCAGATTGTGAAATACTCAGACCGGCCCGTCTGGCACCAACAACCATGCCACACTCACAATTGCTTAAATCACCTTTCTTTCCATTCTGACATTCAGTTTGGAGTTCAGGAGATTGTCTTGACCAGGACCACACCCCTAAATGCATTGAAGCAACTGCCATGTGATTGGTTGATTAGATAATTGCATTAATGAGARATTGAACAGGTGTTCCTAATAATCCTTTCAATAAACTTTTTAGAAAGAAAACCATCTACCGTTTATTTACATAATTTTTCGGTGTTGCTACAATACTGTTTCTTTTACAAAACCACTTGCAAAGAAAAAAAATTATTGGCAAAGCTAAGTTTACATAATTTCATCATTCAGTGTTTTTACAGACTTTAAATAATTTTTTTATGGCTAAACCAATGAACTAAAGATAATTGCAGTAATGAGAAATTGAACAGGTGTTCCTAATAATCCTTTAGGTGAGTGTATTTATGGCAGTGGGGGTGTGGTTGCACATCAGTCTCTAAAAGGAGCAGCAGGTGGTAAAGGATCTACATTTGTGGTGAATTTCACTAATTAGTGTTTTGTACTGCAGTGAGATATGCGCTAGTAGATATCACACCTATGCTGATATTCAGTAAAACAGCACAACCTTGTGTGATATTGCTTTTATACAACAGTTCCAAAAACAACAGGAATGCGTCTCGTCCAATCAGATTACTCAGGTCTTAACTATTTGTTGTATAATGCATACAAAATATTTGTTCACTCAAGACACAAGTTGGTTAAGTAGATGACATTTACCATATTCAACCATTATGAAGGTCTTCAGCAGTATTGGATTCTCCACTTCATGATGCCCCAAAAAGAGATGGATCTGGACTGGCAGGCCAGTCGAGCACAGACTCGTGCTGTCTTAGCACGAAGCCATGCCGTCTGAGCACGCACAGAATGAGACTTTGCATTTTTTTTTTCGAAATAACAATGGTCTTCCCGGGAAAAGACGTCTGGGAAAGTTTTGGCTTTTGCAGCTTTTACAGATTAAAGTCTGGATGGCCGATTCATCTTTCGCCGAGGGAACGCAATGTCYATTTTTTCCCCCAAAACAAGCTGAAATGTGGCCATTTTCACTGTTTTTAGTCCATCTCAGATGAGGTCAGGCCCAGTGAACTCATCGTAACTTGTCTAAAACAGGACTAAAACGTAGCTTTCTCCACACATTATAAAGTTTTGGGGTTGTATTTCTTCATGCAGCAGCTGTTTTAAGTGACACTGGTTCTCCAAAGTGCTCCCAAGTCATGTGGCTATATTTATCACAGTAGCATGACAATTTCTCATGCAAAAGCCGATGGTCACGTACACATACAACAGTGGTTTCCGGCCTTGCCCTACACACACTTCTCCAGATTCCCTGAATGTTTTTCATGATATTATTTTCTGAAGATGGTGAAATATCTCAATTCATGCAATCTTGTGTTAAGAAAAGTTATTCAAAGTGATTGAGACAAATCGGGGAGACTTGACCCGTGTTTGCACTCATCACTTTTAAAATAAACTAAGTTAAAAGTCCAAATAGATTAAGATTTTTGGGGATTGCAATTCAACATCAATAATATACACAGTATATGTAAATATCTGATGAGACTTACCTCCAATAGGGGGGCTCAGCAGGTATGGAATGCCRTGCAGGAAGTACACAACACCTAGTGCAGATGACAGGCATGCTGTCCCCACTACATCCGATGTCACCACGGGAATAAGTGCCACATAAGCACCGTCAAAATAACCATAAAGCACTGAGAAGGGCACCAGCAGAGCGAATGTACGTAGGAGCGGGATGAGGAAGCAGCAGAGACCCTCCATCCCCACAGCAGCCATGTAACAAATGCTCCTGTACTTCTTCAAGCACCTGCAAAGATGGAGGAGAACGATTTGATTATAATGTTCACGTTATATGAAAGTTTTTAGGTTAACAGTCAGTTGTAAATTAGGAATTTACCACCACTTTTTGATCTAAAACAGCTAATTATCAGCAATTACACATCACAAATCCTTGGAATAAACTTACATTGACCTGTCAATCTGTCAGTTGATACTAATGACAGAAGTACTTCCACTGTAGTCCACTTCTTAATCTTTTAATTATATATATATATATATATTTTTTTTAATTAATTGGTTGTAATTGTACTTGTACAACCATGTATGTGACAAATATCATTCTTGAATCTTGAGGAAACGGCAATATATTTAAGGCAGTGGGGGTTGTGGTTGCACACCAGGCTCTAAAAAGAGCAACAGGTGGTAAACGATCTACATTTGTGGTAAATTTCGCTATTTAGTGTTTTGTGTTGCAATTAGTTATCCACCAGAACCACCACCAAGCGCTTCTTCAGATGCATGGCAAGCAGGAGGAGCTGTTTCAATCCCTACCAGAGCCTGGTGCAGTCTGTGTTACTCCAACTGGAGATGTGGTTGTCAAGACCACACCTCATGTCACGCTGGACAAGAAAGGGACACATGATGGTTCTGAGGTTAATTACTGAACTGTCTGAGTGTTCACATAGGACATCGTGCAGCATGAATGGTGAAGGTGAGGTGTGTGGACATGGACATTAAGTTTATAATAGAGGTGTAGGTTAGTTCCTCTCCATCCATGCACTGATTCTGGGGACAGGTTGGCCAATTGCTTTGGCTTTAATGAGGGTAGTATTTATGGATGGGTCCTGATACACGGCATTGACTTTTGAGGGTTTTCAACATTACACCTATTTGTCACCTTTCCTTTCGAGTTGTCTGGAGCCCCAGCAATTTTTCAACATTCCACCAAGGGAATGTCCGCACAATGTGTATGCCACTGGCTATTTAGATGATATAATCATTTATAGTAGCCACTGGCAGTCGCATTTACAACACTTGGAGGGGTGACCTGAAAGTCTTGAGAGAGACAAGTCAAAAAAATGTGGAAATACGGTATCTGGCTTACACTTGAGTCACCATAATGTGATTGTGACCTGATCTCCTGGTAAGGTAAAGCAGTTGATGTAAAGCAGTTTCTCGAGTTGGATGGCTATTATTCCAAGCTCACAGCCGAACTATTCAGATGTCACCTGCTCTCTGACTGATGTTACTCAAAAGTAATGGAGGCCGCTTGTGTAGAGAATAAGAGAACAGTACAGTAAGTGGTAAAGGATACACATCTGTAGTGAATGTCACTAATTAATGTTGCAGTGAGCCATGAAGAGATAAACGGAGGTAAACAGAGCCATGCCCAAGAGATGTGTTCTAGTGTTTGTGTCTATGTGTATGTTCGTTATCAGTAAGTAATGATGCTGAAAGGTGTTGCAAAATAAAATAAAATAAAATTAAGTTAAATAAAAAAAATAACTGAAATGAATTGCACCTGAATTCTGCATCTTATTTCCATGAACACCAGAGAGTGTTACAATATTTTACAAACTGTCATAATAAATGAGATGGGAAAAAATAACAGTTATTCTAATTGGAGATAAAAATGATTGATAAGCTTTCTGTTGGATAGTCAACATGAGCCTAAACAAACATAAACTTTAAACTTGATTGATCTCATAAGTTAACTTTGATTTTATAAGTTTGCCCACTCACAAAGAAATGAAGTGTCTATAATTTTATCATATGTTTATTATAAAGGATAGACACGATATCAACCACAAATCCACAAAAAGCTCATTATATAAATGGTATAAATTGACTTACATTTCAATAAGAAAAATAAGTATTTGATCCCCAAGCAAAACATGACTTTGTACTTGGTGTAGATCCCTTGTTGGCGAGCACAGAGGTAACACGTTTCTTGTGTTGTAGTTAGTTATCAGGTTTGCAAACATCTCAGGAGGGTATTTTATGTTCACTATTCTTCACAGATTTCCTCTAAAGCCTTAAGGTTTCTTTCCCTGTCCCTTGGCAACTCAAAGTTTTAGTTCCTTCCATACATTTTCTATAGGATTATGGTCTGGAGACTAGCTAGGCCACTCCATGACCTTGAGCCACGCCCTTGTCATGATGATAGATTTATCCACGTATTCATCTTAAAGAGGTTCTAATCCAAGATTTTACAATATGTGACCTCGTCCTTTGGGCCATTTAATGCGGCAAAGTCAATCTGCAGAGAAACAGCCCCAAAGCATGATGTTTCCACCTCCTTGCTTGACTATAGTTCTTATGGTCATAGTCCACATTTTTGTTGTGTTGATGCCAAAGAGCTCAATTTTGGTCGGATCTGACCATAGCACTTTCTCCCAATCCTTCTCTGTTGATTGACGGGCCTGTACATGTGCCTTCTTGAAAAGGAGACCTTGCAGTGCTGAAGGATTTCAATCCATGGCGGAGTATTGTGTTACCAGTGGTTTGCTTGGTGACTGTGATCGCATCTGCCTTGAGATCATTCACAAACTCCTTCTGTGTAGTTCTGGGATGATCCCTCACTTTTCTCATGATAATCCGAACCCCATGAGGTGAAATCTTTGCAGCGGGCGATCGATGGTTACTTTCATTCGCGAAAAATCGCTCTAACTGTTATCTCCTTCTGATGGTCTTGTAGCCCATTTCAGCCTTGTGCAGGCCTACAATCWTGTCCCTAACCTTCTTTGACAGCGCTTTGATCTTGTCCATGGTGGTGAGGTTTGAWTGGAAGATTCTGTTGACAGGTGGCCTTTGTACACATAATGAGCTGTTGTTAGGATCACCTTCTTAAATTAATCTGTGCATCACATATAATTCTGTGGGAGCCAAAATTATAGTGTTATGGGATCAAATACTTATTTTCCTCATTGAAATGCAGATCAATTTATACTTTTGTATCACATGCGTTTTCAGTTTTATTATTTTATATTCTATCCTTTACAATAAACCTATGATAAAAATTATGGACCCTTCATTTCTTTGAAAGTGGGAAAACAAAATCTGCAGGAGATCAAATAATAATTTTTCCCTCTGTATATATACACAGACTTCCACACTGTTTTTTTTACATTTTTTTAGCAGTAAACTGTGCAAGAATCCACTGCGGATTACCTTCTGTCTGTGAGCCAGCCAAAGGTGATGTTTCCTACAATGTCTATGACACCTAAAATAGACATAAGAAAGGCAGCATGATGATGACCGACGCCCACATCTAGTGCATAGGGCACCAAGTAAACAAATGGCAGGCTGCAGCCACTGGCTAGAAACAGGAAAGAGCCTGCCAAAACCAGGAAGTCAGGCATAAGGAGAAAATTGTAGTCCTGCATAAATTGCATGCAGTAWTGCTTGGTGTTTTTCTGCTCTTTGCTGTTCATTTCTTTCTGATCAGATGTAAGCGGTGTTGAACTATATCCACACTCAGGGTCCACTGGCAGGGGGAAGGCTTCTTCTTCTTTGAGTGTGATAGGCCGTAGCAGGGCTCCACACACACACAGGTTGGCCACCAAGCCTCCCAGGATAAGTAGAGCACCACGCCAGGAATAGTGTTCAATCAGTAGCTGCACCACAGGGGCCAGAACGAACGTGCCTATGCCGCTGCCAGACATAGCAATGCCGTAAGCCAAGGCCTTCCTCTCGCAGAAATAAATGCCAACCATAGCGATGGCTGGTGTGTAACAGAGAGCAAAGCCAAGTCCTGCAAAGAAAAGCAACACTTTCGCTGTAACAACAGCCAACCATTTATAATATTATCTCATTATATTTACTGATTTCTTAGGCTTCAGTAACGAAACACTATCAAATTAGCTGTGAATGTCTATTAATGTAGGGTGTCTTACCAGTTAAAACACCTAGAGAGAGGTAGAGGTACTCTAAACTGGTGGCAAAAGAGCTAAGCACCATTCCTATAGAGGCCAGGAATCCTCCGAGTATCACAGCAACACGGCACGAGAGCTGATTCCCAATCAGGCTGCCCAAAGGAGCTGCCATCAGAAAAAAAAAAAAAAAAACAGTCAAATAACATTGCAAAACAGTGACAAAGCATAAGGCAGCATCAAAGATAAACTGATGTTTTTTGTTATGTGCAATTTGCATGATGATGAAAATTCATATATACACAAATCAGCCATCATATTACAGTGCCAATCCTTATGCCCAACATTGTGGCCCTAGTCCCCTTGTGCTACCTGGGCAGCTCTGGCCCCTAGGGGTATTAGTGGATCATGGATTAGTGGTGCTGTGGGTTATAGGGTTGGGCTTTCATGAATCGGACTTGTTTGGCCGTCGCATTCCTGTGGKYGCTCAGTCAATTGGGACCTGTGGAGTTAGGAGGCTGGTTTTGAAGTCTGGGGCTTTTTGACAGTGAGTTGTGCTGCATTTGCTTTTCTGTGGGATCGGACCAAACAGGCTGGTTGTTGGTCCACACAGGCATAGATGAGCCTTGGTCATGTCACCAGTTACATACTGGTATATAATTGATAAGTTAATTGTATATGGTGTTAACCTTATGGGTGATTTATACGTATATATCGTAATTGTTCAATACAGCCAAAAGTTTCTATACATCTCCCACATTCAAACATATCATCTTAATATAAATTACCCATGTTATGACAGTTAGTATATCTACGTTATTTACATAAGAGGCCATTACAGCTTTTAGTGTTTTGAGGCTTTATCTTTTTATTGCTTGACTTAGTATCAAAAGCTTGGGAGAGCCTTTAACAATCTTCTCATAATATGTTGGCCCAATTCTCTTCACAGAACTGGTGTAACTCCAGCAGGTTTCWGAGGCTCCGTACTCAGACATGTTTTATTCAGTTCAGTCCACAAATCAACCATGGGATTCAGGTCAGGGCTTTAACCTACTGTAGATGGTGGCCACTCCAATACTTTCATTGTCTTTAAGCCATTTTATTATAACTCTGCTTAGGATCACTGTCTTGGTGGAAGACTCAGATGCTGCCACCACCATGCATCACATTTGGGATGTTGTTCTTTTTTAAATTAAATGCTTCACCCTTTTTCCACCATACATAGTGTTCATCATCAAAGTACAAACCGTTTAGTGCTATTATCAGCTGAGCAAAGAMCACATCACATAAGCTGGTGATAACCTGGAAACTTCACTCTGACTTTTCTGCTAGTCTGATAGTTACAAAACAGCATTGTATGATTACTTTGATTGTGGACGTACACGCTTGTTACCTTATGCCTTCAACTTTCAGACTGCATTCAAGACACAGTAAATTCATTTACTTGTTAAACTTGCTTTGGGTGTGCTATGGTACAAAACACCATCTGCCTAACGATGTCGGAAACTTTGCGAGCTAAATGTAATTTCCATCATCGGTTTTTACTTAGCCATTGGTGTCACTTCAAAGCCCGTAAGGGACATGTTTTAAAAAAAAAAAAATCTATCTACAGTACTACCCGACAGCTGAACCAGGCCCAATTCTCCTCTCAGTATCAAGAAGTAAAATGTCGAGTTGTGACTTGGTTGAGTTCTATTTTCATCTCAATGTTCAAGTTAAAGACAGTACAGTTTTGATTGCTACTGATCACTGTTACATAATCTCTGGGGAGAAATTGAGGTTGCATGTTTTGCCATAAGGTATTCACCAGTATTGAATGGGTTATCACTTTCATCAATAAAAAACTGCAAACAACAGGACAAACTCCATGGTTAAAAGGTGAATACACTGCCAGTCAAAAGTTTGGACACGCCTTCTAATTCCACGTTCTTTTCTGATTTTTATGTCTTTCTACACTGTAAAAAACAATGCAGAAGGCATCCAAATATGCAGTAACTCCCTGGACCAGTTGATATTGAGATGTGTCTGCTGCTCTGTAAGGCCTTCATAATCTGAGGTACTGTTAATTGGTGATTYCTCTAAATGAACTCCCCACCCCTGCAGCAGCGTTAAGCCTTGGCCTTGCTTTCCTGGGACGGTCTTTATGAAAGCCGCTTTAATCACAGTGTTTGATTGGTTTAGAAATGCACATGACAATACTGTTCTTGAAAGACCGGTCCCAGAACAGCTGACCTTTGTGTTATAAAATACCAGTTGTTGCTGTTGCTTAATTACCTTTTCTCATATGGGTTATTTCATAATTTTGAAGTCTCCAATAGAAAAAATTTTTTTGTCTGGTATCGTACTGTATATCCCTTGGTTCGACCATTCTCCTGTCAGAAATGTTTCCTCCTAGTTATGAACACCAGATTACCAGATTTTTACCTGTCCYCTCAGAAGCTCTGAAAGTAACACTGAATTTAAAAGAAATGTTTTTTTTTTTTTTAAAAATGCTATAATTTTACTTTTGGTTGAGACACGTGCAAAAGCCCAGGCTATCAAAGATATTTCAKTACATTAACTGCAATGTTTGCAGTTTTTTCAACTCATTGAACTTGTTAGGATTTTGTCCAGCAAAAGCTATGCTATCAGTTTGCTGATATGAAAATTACCATGTCAGCTAATGTCAGCAAAGTGAAGACTTTATGTTACTAAGTCAACAGCATTGATTAGTGCTATTCACTTTTTTTTTTTTTTTTTTGAAGCACTCGGTTCCTTACAAATGCTAAGTGTTGTGACAGCAGACATTAGTGGGTAGAACCAAAACAAAAATCCCTGCTGTTTCAGGTCAAGATGTGTCTTTCTAACTTTTAAGAAAGAGAGGGGGTCGAGCCTCCTGTGGTCTTTCATCCCTTCTATTGTATCACTAAATGAAAGTCACACACAGTTCAGGGTTTGATTCTCTTGCAAATGTATGCATGAGAATGACACAAATGGATGCATTTAAGTTATGCAAAATAAGCTCAAGGTGATAGCAACATGATAATAAAACGCCAAAGGAGAAATAATTATCAGCTAAATATGGTGAGCACTAAACCAGAGAAACACATTTGCCTACTTCATGCTTTAAATGGGAATAAAAGAAGGAGCTTGATTGGTTTCAGCTACAAGAAAGACATTTCACAATTTCTACATAGAGGGTTTGAAAAGGTGATAATGCAGTAAATGAAATCTAAAGAAATACCACATACCACACAGCATGGTGGTGCAGTCTACTAACGAGTGGATCCATGCAGTCCCAGAGTAATCCCGCGCAAAATGCGTTTGAAATTCGACAAAAAATATGGAGATGCATCTAAAAAAGAGGAAAAGTGCAATTACATGTCTAATACAAACAATTAAAACCAAAGCATGTGATCCTCCCTGATTACTGCTCTATTCCCCATGAAACATCACATTTAGTAATTACTGAGCATTACTTTCTGTCAAATGAGAGGAGACACAGGATCCTGCAATTACTGCTGCTTAGCTGGACAGTACGAAGTTGAGCTTTTGAGTCCTAGGGGGGCTTTTGAATTGGAGAGCTGGGAAAGGGGCTAATGAGGCACAAGCCTCAACACAGCCTGCCTGCACCTGCACAAACACGGTGAAAGCACCAGGCAGGAGACCAGGGTCAAATCACTGAGAGTGAATATAACAGCCAGTGACTCTCACATAGTCAAAGAACATACATGCAAAGAACATACATGCAAATCGAGCCGGGGGCGATGGGAGGAAAAAACGTCTTTCATTCTACTGTTCAGACTGAATAGAGACMGCCAGATTAGGGACAAGTGGTTCTTCATGTTCTAACACCACACCCATSTGTTTGTACAGGCAAAACTGGTTAAAAGAAGAAAATTGGGAAAATGCTAAAACTGTCAGGTTGCACTATATAATCATCATCATTAGGCCATAGAGGCTGTTCATTACAATGTATCTTTGGTCTTGTTATCATTCATTTATTTATTTAAATAATTGTTCCGACACTTTTAGGGGAACAGCTTCCGTTTCTTCAGCTTCTGAGAAAGATGATGAAACTAGTTTCCCGTTATCAGGCCGTTGCTCTCATCTGCTTTGCTCCACAGCATAATAACCTGTCAGCTTTCAAACACACCTTTCTTAACCGGTGAAACAGGTATGTCATAGGCAAAGTGAAAAAACCTCACAGAACAACAAGTCCCTGGCCACAGTCCATTGGCCATCGGGCACTTTAACAATTGTAGGAACGTGGTATCATTATAACAGATTAACAGTATCACTAATAGGCGATATGGCACCACTTTAACTCCACATTTCTCAATATAGGGCACCAAACATCGAAACACAAACAGATAAGATTACACTTTAATCCTTGGTAAATGAGTGTAAATTATAGTGGATAGTGAACTATTAAATATATAAACCCAGTACCTCCCCTATGGTCCCTTGTTCTTTACCCCCAACGCAAATGTAACCTGAAGCAGCCACGGCAGAAACTCTACATACCTGTTGTGCTCTGGTTTAGTTTTTAAGGAATTCTCACTGTGGAATGAACTAAATATAGAAGGCAAGGTGTCAGCAGCGCCTGTGTCTTATTGAGCACAACATCATTACATTTAAAATGATGAATTTTACCTTGTTGTCTGCATACAGATTTTAATTAATATTGCAAAAGTATTTATAGACAACCCTGTGGTGGTGTATAAAAATGGCAAAATAACCCAACAGCAAGTCATAGTAATGTGATCCGAACAGGTTTTTACCTTGTTACAGCACGAGTGCAGACAGTGACCATGAAACAGCCGGCTACGATCATCCAGCCCCAGCCACCATCTGGCGGAAGCACTCCTGCTGTCTTCTTTCTCTTCTTTTCCTGAGCCATGGATGCTGCATCCACATCCACTTCTTGCTCCTTAGCAGCAAGTGCAAACCACATTCATTCATAAACACACACACACGCACACGATACACACACAAAAGGTCTGACAACCTGAGCACACTCAGTCACTCAAGGAGCTGCTTCTAAAGTTGCATGAAATATGCAACCACTGGGCTGAGCAGAGGATGTCACTACCATATGAACACTGGTGACGAAGTGAGCTGCAATAATTAATAGAAASCATGTCAAGACATCCTAGGAAGCTGGGTGTAGAGGAGYGTACTGTGCGTACTTTGCACTAATGATTCACAGCTGGCCTGAGAAAGATGACATGTTTTCTCGTGACGTGTGTTTATGAAGACAGGGGGGCCGTGCTAACTCAGGAATCGCCATATTAACTCAGAAACCAGCTGTCTTCCCCAGCAACCCTCTTAACCCTGTTGAAAGGCTGGTGCATGTTTGGACATGCTTTTCCTGGAACTACTCATTCAGTTGCTCTCAGTTACCCATTACCCTCCTCCACCACGACCTACACCACAAATAGTCTCTAGATAACGCATGGATTATCAATTCTAATGATCTGGTCACACAAGGCAGTMTTCAGCTACAGCGGATTTCAGCAAAAATTAACTTACTCTCAAACACTATTATTTACTGTTATATTCAACTTAGAAAAAAGGATAAAATGTTTTTAGCAGACCGCTTCWACAAAGATTTTTGAAAGAAAGGGTCGCTTTCAGAAGCTCAGTGAATTCCGGCATGGTACCGTGATAGGATGCCACCTGTGCGTTAAGTCCAGTCGTGAAATGTCCTCGCTACTAAATATTCCACCGTCAACTGTTAGTGGTATTATAACATCCACGAAGTGGTAGGCCACGTAAAATCACAAATGGTGATCAGCGGACRGCATAGTGCACAGAGGCCAACTTTCTGCAGAGTCAATAGCTACAGACCTCCATAGCAATTCATGTGGCTTGATAGAACWCCTTTGGGATGAACTAGAGCGGAGACTACGAGACGGGCCTTCTCGTCCAACATCAGTACCTGACGTCATAAATGMGCTTYCGRAAGAATGGTCGAAAATTCCCATAAACACTTCTAAACCTTGTTTAAAGCCTTCCCAGAAGAGTTAATGCTGCTATAGCTACAAAGGGAGGGCCGACATCATATTAAACCCTATGGATTAAAAATCGTATGTTACTCAAGTTTGTATGCATGTGAAGACAGGCAAGCGAATACTTTTGGCAATATAGTGTAGGTCTAGCATCGTGTAGGTTTGTTTGTCTCAGCAAAACAGGCCTGACCTGTCGGGGCATGGACTCGGGTCCTCTGAAGGTATGTTATGGTTTATACATAGGAAGCATGTCCTTAAAGTTGCGAGGTGGGGCATCAACAGATCAGACTTGTTTGCGATTTAAATAGTTCTGAGGAATCCCAAGTCAACTCAGTGACCTTTTTGTCATGCTTCTCAAACCCTTCAAGAACCATTATTGCATTTTCAGGCCACAGACCTTAGACAATATCCCAACTATTACCATAAAGGAGTATGCTTGCTCAGGAACAGTATTKAGGTCAGWGATATGTGTCAAAAGTCTTTGACAGAACCCAAGTTTTTACAGCAGAAAATTGCCCAGATTATCACATGCTTGGCTCTCCACATGAGGTAAAACAAACAATGATTTATTAAAGGAGACAACCTTTTTGCATTGCTTCATAGTCCAGATCTGATGCTTTCAGCAGTGGACAGGGTCAACATGGCCACTCTGACAGGTCTTGTGGCTTTGCAGCCGAGACAGTAAGCTTCAAAGCCCTGTGTTCTGAGAGCAGTATACCATAGTTAGCATCATATTTTTTTCATCAATTCCTACCCGTGCTGAAAGGCTGATGCACATTTAGACATGCTTTTCCTGAAACAATACTGTCAGTAGCTSTCTGCTCCCATTTATTTCWTCCCCATTTCCTCCTCAACCCCAACACCAATATCCCCTAGATAAGGCATAGACAATCAATTTCAATGATTTGTCCACAAAGGATTTGCAGACCACAGAAGTCAGCAGAAAATAACTTACTCCCGCACTCAAGTTGCTTGTTCTTTAAACTTTGACAAAATGAAATATTTTATATTTTTGTTTAGGATCGGGTTGTCACTCCTGTGTTTCTATTTAGTAAAAGTGAGATTTGCAAAATAGTTTTGTTTAACATAAACCACACACTCATACATATATGTATTATTAATTTTAAGTAATTAAAAAGCAATTAATTATATTAAGTAATTAATTATATTAGAAATTATTTTGTATATACATTTCAGTATATACCTGATTTTTACAAAATATTTTGAAACAGGGCACATGTAGAGCAGGGTAATGAGGTGGTCAGATTTTTGATGGTCACCACGATCCACTTAATAAAAAAGGGGCCTGCTTCTTTGCTAGCAGTGAAATGAACACGAAGGTTGTGCACATACTTTTAGTTAATGAATCTATACAAGAGCTTTTACAGAAAATTAGACTAGTTTACTGATTAAAATGAAATAGAATATGTATATCTACCTGCTTCTCTCTCTATATATATTTTTATATTAACACCAAATTACAAAGGAAGTATCTTTTTTTTTGTCTCTTTTTAAATTCTCTTAATTGGGTACAGTATATATATGACATTTTGATGTTTTGTATCAGGTCATGTGCAGAGTAGGATAATAGTGTACAGTTCCAATGTACTCAACACATAGTATAGTTTTTAGTAGGTCTGCTTCTTGCTAGATGTTAGGAGAGAAATTAACAAACACACTGAATAAAGTTTTTAGTCAATTAATCTACACTATAATTTTTATAAATAAAATATAAATTTTACTTAAAAAAAACAGAGAGAGAGAGAGAGAGAGAGAGAGACAGAGACTTATTATAGTTTGGAGTTTATATAAAAATACACAGAGATAAACAGGTACATATATAAATTTATTAATTAAAAAAAAAAAAGAAAAAAAAACATTAGTTTTGTTGAGGTTTGGTAAGATGTGACAGAGGTGATGATGGTGCTTACCATTCCAGCAGACAGACAGCAGCTTCGTGCAGTTAAACTCTGCGCTGATTCCTCATCGGCCTCCAGAACTCAACCAAGTAAACACAAACTCATACACAAGTTAAACCCTGCGTAACTTTGGTGTTTTCTCCATCAGTGTCTCGCGCTGGGAAGCTGTGCTCCGGAGCCCGAGTCTGGCGCGGCGGTAGACATGCTGCTGTGTGCCGGGGCACCGACTCCTCCGAGCGCACTGTGGGACGGATGAGAACTTACGGTACTCAAGCTCGCGCGTTTCCAGCGCTACTTCCCAACCTACATACTCACACACTTGTATAGGCTACTCTCCGTAGTGTGTGTCATGCGCTAACATGCCCCATCACCCCACCCCCTTACTCAAACGCTTAAATTTTTTTAAAAAAGTATATTACACATTTTTATTATGATCAACCATCATATCACTGTTATAATGGGGCCTGGTCACGTGACAGCCATGCTATCCATTAATCAAAAATTGGTTTATGATATTTATTTATTTTGTTGCATGGTAAAACTGTAGTAAATAAATATGTAAATCATCGTGTTGACATCTTAAGATAAATGACATGAAAAAAAAAATGACAACACATTTTATTATAAACAACAATATAAAAATATACACGTTGTGTATGAAAATGATTACATAAACACAGAATTCCAAAAAAGCATACATATTTAATCATTATTTTAGTTCAGAGAGGTCAGATCAAAATAAATGTGCAAATTTTTCATTAATTTTCATGAAGGATGTCAGAAATTGCATTTAGGGATGGCAATTAGTTTAATCTGCATGTCTTTAGACCGTGGAAGGAAACCAGCACGGGGAGAACATGCCAATTCCACACACAGATTTGTGGGAGCAATCGAAACCATGACCCTGGAGGTGCAAGGCGACAGTGCTGACCACTACGCCGCCATAATCTAATATTTAATTGTAATACAGATGTAAATTCATATTGTTATGTAATTTTTGATACCGATAAAGTTGGGAGACAGGGACCTTTATCGCATAACAGTGTGTTCTAAGTAAGTGACACCAGAAGTGGTGGCTTTTTGTCAGTGTACTGTTGTGCACGCTAATATACAACTTTGGATATAGTTTCTCTGTCTAATGCACATTTCACTGTGTAGATTTATAATGAGGTAAGATGTAGTGCACATATAAAGCTACGAGAAGAAGCATGTAAGGAGTAAACACTTTTTATAAAAGATTCATTTTTATATTGGAACTATTTAGCTTCGCACACACACATACACACAGAGCCATGAAAAGAGTCCATGAGCTTTTTACCCATTTACCACATTTAATAATTATTCACAAGGTTTGTTGACAACAGAGAAAATCTGTAGAATTAACAGAAAAAAAAATTAAAGGAGCTTTGTGAGAACATGAATTTTCAGAGCAGGTTGGAATGAGCTGTTCATTCCACATCGGGCATAAATGAGTCCTGGCCCCGTCCAGAACATGTAAACACAGTTCACACACACACAGCCAGGTCAGAGTGACAACACTGAAGAGGAGGATTATACACATGGTAATATACTGCCTTTTAACAGACAAAGTATGTGCCACACAGCTGAGACCAAATACATTCTGGTACGCCATCAATGCATGTTGAACTCATTACTGCTAAACGGAACGAGATGACTGTCTGTTATAAAAGAAAAGACCAGATTCTGGACGGATTTTATTACCATATCATATCAATGCTTTAAACGTTTGAGATGATGATGCATTGGGTATGACTATACCGGCTAGTGAGAAGGTAAAAGACAAACAAAAGAGAAGAACATGCTTGAAGATATGCTAAGCTCTATTATACATGCATTGAGCAAACAAGTCAAGCAAATATTCAACATTAATGGGAACGACTGTAGTGCCTCAACTTCTCACACTGCTTTGCATTCATATGATTCTGCCTTGTGTTTGCAGTGACTCAAAGCTTAAAACAGTGTGTACTAACAGATGGATTCAATTTCCTGAATAAAAAAACAACAACATGAACAGACCAACATTTTACAATGACATCTAGATGAAGAAGGACAATGCACAGATAAAAATCTGGTCTCCATTAGTAAAAAGGCACCCCGTAACACTTGAAAGAATCAACAAAGTGCTGTGTTGGACTCCCATCGTGCATACACAGATACTCAGAAGTCAAAATGGCGACCAACAGCATAAGGCAATTTTGAGGACTAAGAGGTAATGGGAGAATGAAGTAGAAAAATGTATAAAAGAACATGGATGAACTCCAGCATCATATATGGGTTGGAGAGTCTATGCAATAAAAGGAAATGCTTGATTCCCATTGGCATTGCAATGTCTGCAGAAGCTTAATAGTCTATGTGTCTTCAACTACAAATGAATTTCAGAGTATTAATCATTTTAAATGGAGATATAACATGTATATGTCGCTGGTGATTGAACACTAGACATTTGAGGTGACATGAAAATATTAGTAGTGTTTGTCTTCATTTACCATGATTAGCTTAACACTCTATATTTGCCTTAAATACTGCAGTGTTGGTCAACAGAACTGCACTGCTGATATTCTGCATACCTGTGTCACATTATTTGCAAAGGTAGATACACACACAAGCTCGGGAATACATAGAAGCAGAGTGTTTGTGAATTCATTACAGAGACTGGATTTTCAAGATGRTCTACATTTTCAGCCGAGTTCCAACCCAACAGCTGCCCAGCCCTCTTTCAACCCAATAACCTCAACTCCAAGTTCTCTGCCAAATGATAAAGAATTCCCTTTTTTATACTGGCACTTTCTCATCGGAACATGGGATTCTGTCAGCATTCAGACTGACAGAGTACCACTCTTACTGCTGGATGGAACTTTGGAGAAGGTTATTTAAAGGTGCATGTTCATGTTAAAGRTACATTATGCTGGGATTCTTTAAAATAGGTTGATGAGAAATGTATGGAGAGGTCAATAAAGGCATTTGTTGGAAAAGTGTAGGGGGGGGGGGATATGTTTAGAGGCTCAATTAGAAGTTTCAAGTGAAAATATGATACCATCAGATAATGGCACAAACATGACAAACAGTAAAATGATACAATCCGCAAAAATGGTTTAAATAAAAACAAACAAACAAAAAAAAAAACCACGCCAAAAAAAACCCATCTATTACAGTGTAATTACACCTCAAGGCTAAAAGAATTATTGTCGTTGTGAATGGAGTAGTCATTCAGTGAACAATTCATCATTCAGAGTATTAGATAAAAGTAGAGCATATTGTTACTGGTGAACAAATCAGCACTCAGCTAATCTAACAAATCAAAATGCTGATGATTGATAAACACGAAAAATCTTGGTCCCAAAATTTATAGCTTCTAAATAATCTTAAAAATGCCCCAAGCCGATATAATTGATTTGATTTGGATAACACTGGTAAGTTGTCCTATGGATTTTCTAAACTGATTTAAAACTGTACAATAATTTAACATAAATAAGAAAGTCCAATAAGTACTAAGTTTAAATCTTGTGCCATGCTGATCAGGCCTAAGTCTCCTGTTTACACTAATACTGGACCACAGTGTTTAGTTTACTGAGGTGTGCATAGTAATGCTTACATCTTAATCATGGAATTATCAGCTTTGCTGTGCATTGCATATTACTAACTGCTAATCATGTTGGGTCAAATGTTCTTTTGTTTTCTGCAACATTAAACTGGATGCAACTCCAGTGTGGCCAAGATGAAGGGAGAAGTGAGCTACCTGCCTAGATCATGTATGATTTCTCRTTACTATGGCCATCAGTAAATGCCTAAGACAATGAYATGATGGCCATGTATTATATAAACTACCATTAAGGGTTAATGGTAAAATCTAATTTATTGGACCTTTAAAAACCAGAAATGTCAGCAAAATCTCACTGAAAAATGTTGGTAAGATAAAGAAGACTATAATACAATGGAACCATGACTTAGGAAATAAAGAAAAGAACTTTGAGATTTATTTTAGATTAATTTAAATCTATTACTTCTAATAAGTCATGTTCTACGCCAAATAGTTAAAACATACAACACAACAAGGATTCTGTAGAAATGCTCAGCATCAGTCTAAAAATCATCAGATTTTGGCTTATGGGGCATTGTCTACTGACATAACCATATTAACTTTATCTTACAGYAGACTGTACCGTTCTTATTAGTGGCAAACACACAGTACCCTCCAAACCTGAAACCGGTATCTAGATTAAGCTTTCAAACAAGGAAGTATACAGGCATCATCTCAGACAGCTGACTTTGCTTGTCCTGGTTAGAGGAGGAGGCTTTCTTTGACATCTTACAGCAGCTTCTGGTTTGAAAGTTCAGGAGATCTTCAATGCCTCAAAGGTCATCCGTCATTTTCAGTAGCTCGAGGAAGGCACCAACAGCCCCAAAATAACCCTGGACACATGGGAAATAATCTATGTTAGCAAGTTAATCACAACCTTTCTGAAACATGCTCAGCACATTTCCATTATGCACAGAAAGGTCAGTTAAAGTAAGTAAACTTGAAAAAGTTAAATATTCCTTTCTCAATATGGTTCACCTTAACTAAGGTTAAATACTTACTTCATGTTCCAAAAACAGGGCTTTCAACTGTCCTTTTGACCAAAAGTCCATGGCGTAGGCTAGCAGCTTCGTGGAAACCGTGTTGATTCGCAGAAAATTCCCAACAAATACAACTCTTTCAATTTTCTACATACAAATAATAATAAAAAAAAGAAGTAGATTATGCCTCAGGGTTAAGAAACACATTCTACYACACATTCAAAGTCATGTCTACTCATTTAAAGCATAAAATGTGACCCCAAGCCATCTTATTTCTGGATTTCCAGATCTTGGTCTGGTTTATAAAGCCAAGCCAAGCTGAAGAGGGAGATCTAGGTTATTTGAAATAAGCTGTCTACAACAATGATCAGAAGGTGTTTTTGTTATTTGTTCAAAACCCAAGGATCATCTCGATGTCTCTAGTGTCATCTCTTGTGATTTCTTTAGGACATGAGATTTCAGTTCCATAGTTTGTATACACTCTGTACGCTATAGCCTGGACAATAACACTGAAAATGGTTATTAACTTGTTAAAAGWTTAACAGCATTTATTGACTGTTAACAGGACAGGTTGTTCCCAAAGAGCCAAGTAAATGCCAGGGAAACTTTCAGCCTCACAACGCCCCCTGTTGGTTCCTCATGGTAATACCTGGTTTAACAAAACTACTTCTGATAAAGTAACCTTATTACRTAAGATGATGTAAACTCCTATGACTTTGCCAAAAAAGTGATTCTCTGTGATGCAGTGTTGCATTTAAAAAGGAAAAAAAAACTATTAAAAACAAACAAACACTGAATGCAACCTCTGTGTTAAATGAGACTCCGAATCATTATTGTCCTACCAGTTGGGATTTATAATACATGCATTGCAGATCCCTTYCATTACACCCTACCACGTTTCTTTTAGACAAATGTTACTATCTTAGAGCTACACTACGTTCATTTTCTAATGACCAAACATATAAAAACAAACAAGGACAATAGCATGGTGTGTGTGTGTTGTTCTGTGTGCTTTGATAGCCCTGTACAATGCTGCTTGATCTCCATGCCACAAGGCAACACTGTAAAGAAGCTGAAAGCACACAGTATCAGTTTCCCACAGGATTAACACATTTCCTTCTGGGTGTGTATGGCTGAAATCCTCAAGTGTTTTATAGGCAGTTCATATTAACAAGGAGAATTTGATGTGAACAGAAGATAGATATCAAATAATAAAAACATTTCAGTGCTTTTTTTTTCATTCTTACTGCAGAATGAATGCAAATGCATAATGAATATCATCATTCATAGCTGTTACATTACATTACATTACACAAAGCAATGGTCAAACCTCATTCACAGCACACATGCGGGCAATGGACCCAATGTTGTTTGTTATGGTGACAAGAGTAGCTCTGGCTAAGTCTTCTTTGCTGATGCTATCACGTCTCTCCTTGCTCATCATGTGACCAAAACTAAAAGACAAAAATGAAGCACTTCCATAAAGATGATCCATGGGTTCTATAAAGACAAAGCATTATACGGCTGATRGACTTATTGAATGGATGGAAAAAATAAACCATTTGATACCTGGAGGCTACAGCAGATCCTTGAAGACCAAAGCGTTCGTAATCACCACCGTAAATGTCCTTTACCAGTTTGTCGACGTTTGTACTATCCCCTTTCGCTGCCATTTCTAACGCCTCCTCGAACGTCTCACAGCCGGTCAGCAGGCAGCACAAGCCGAGGAACGTACCCCCTCCCAAGCTGAGAATGACACAGATTATCTATTACAGTGCAGAAAGGACATTACATTATTTTACACTCACATATCCCAAAACACAGATCAATCTCTTTGGTCTAACAAAAGACAGCAGAGAGGGATGGCAAATGACAAGTTTATCTTAATCTTTTATTCTAATAAGTTGCACAATCTATATAAATATAAAAAGCTTTTGTCTGTAAATTGAACTCAGAAGGTCAGAACTCACTCATTACATTCAAGCTGATCAACTTATTTTTAGCTCCAACCTTTTACCCATTTCTACAAACTCTAGAAACGCTATTTTGTATGGGATCGGAAATCACCAGCCACCAATAAGATCTTATCACGATACCCATGTGCTGATTGAATGTGTACTGCGATTTTGAGAGTATCAAGAATTTAAAAAACATCCTAATTAAATATTATTTTTTTCCAGATTGTGTTACAATTCTAAATGAACTTGGCAAATAAAAACTTGTGCTGAATTAATAGGTTAGAGTGCCATCTGCAGGATCATAGAGGAACAGCAACATTTTTTCCACCTCAAATGCAAACGTTTATACTATATATATATATATATATATATATATATAAATTAAACTTGCATAAGAGATGCATGTGTCTGTGGGAACTATACACACAATCATTCACGAACACCACTTGCACGTTATAGGACCTTTGGTGGTAGTTATTACCATAACCACTGTACAGACCTGACGATACTCCAAGTGATTTCCACATGCTTGGGCCATTAAAGGAGTTTCTGGAGGGGGAGTGGGATAATTTCAGACAAGAACCAGAAGTGAATAAGGGCTACTGAGAAAGCTTTAATCAGGACCCCTTTAATTCTGCATGGCATAGATTCAGTATCCAGTATCCCAGCACCAGCCTGAGCCATCGATACAAGGCAGGATGAATCCATGCTTTTTTACCCTATAATTTGAATGTTGCAGCAGAAATCAGGACTCATCAGACCAGAAAACTGAAGCCTCAGTTTCCTGCTCTTAGCTGACAGGTTTGGCACCCAGTGTGGACTGCTGCTGCTGTGGCCCGTATGCTACAAGGGTCAGTGTGTTTTGCTTGCAGAGTTTCTCTTTAGCATACCTTGGTTGTAACAAAATTGAAATTTAAGTTTATGTTGCCTCTCTATCAGGTCCAACCAGTCTGGCCATTCACCCCTGGCCTCTGACATCAACAAGGCATTTTTTTATCCTGAGAACTGGAGCTCACTGGATATTTTCTCTTTATACCATTCTCTGTAAACCCTAGAGATGGTTCTGTGAAAATCCCAGTTTTCACAGAAATACACAGACCAGCTCGTCTGGTACCCACAACCATGCCACATTCAAAGTCACTTAAATCACCTTTATTGGTCATCATGGTGCTTGATGCACGTGACAATACTGTTCTTGCAAGAACTGTTCCAGAACAGTTGACCTTTGGATCTTAAAATAACTGACTGGTGTTGCTGTTGGTACTTGATTATATAATGCCATATGTGTTATTTCATAGTTTTGAAATCTTCAGTGTTCTAGACTGTAGAAAAATAAACCCCAAACTTGTGTCCAAACTTTTTAATGGTACTGTATGTATCTATGCTTGTCTTGCTAATGTTCACCAAGGTAAATTTGTTGACATGTGTCAGGGTCATTTACCTGGTCCCTGTGACGCGCTTGTAATTGTCTTTGGAGTAAACTGCCAGGATGCTGACCCCTGAGCCAATGTTTACCAGCAACATGGGAAAGGGATTGTCAAGGCAACATGGCATCTTGACACAGTTTTCAGGATCAGATGGATTTTGGAAAAAGTAGCACTCTGGGTGGCCATTGAAACCAACCGAGTCAACGTAGAGCAGGCCCTGGATCAAGCAGTCCAGCTCATCCAGCTTCTGCAGCTCCAGATTTGCCACCTAGAAATAAACACATAGCAAATGAGAGATAACAATGATAATTGAAAGTGTTCTCCAAAATGTACTATAATTATATTGCACATAAATTGCGGTATAGGTCTCATTTTGTGGCGTATTCCAAAAAGTCATATGAGCAGTATCAATGCTCTTAGCAAGGCTTCCTTCCCATGTATGCCCCAAAGGAAATATGCAAACTTCTGAGGAGCGACTTGGTAGGCTTGGCTAATTTGGTAAGTGTATAAAAAACAGTGAAGGTTATTTTCATGTCAGGCTCAGCCACTTTAATATGTTTGTAGCCAAGAGATCACATACTGCATGTAGAAAGATATGACGTACTGGAATATCAACTCTATATGAAGCTTTTTTTCTTTCTGATATTTCTTTTCTTTTTGTTTTGTTTTTTTGTTTAACTGACCGTCCTGAAATCCTCCTCAAACTTGTAGGCTCCTCCTCCAGTAGCACACAGAGTGGTGTGCAGACTAGAGAAGTTCTTGTCACGACCCATCTGGATAAAGCTGTGCATGTCGTGTGTGGGAAAGCGGATGAAGTGCAGGTTGCCCTTGCGGCCACACATGATCAGGTTCTTCAGCTCCAGGTGCACATCACGGATGCCCGCATTGCCGTAGGCCACGTTGGAGGTTAGGTAGCGGCGGATGCTCTTCAGACTCTCCACTTCCTCCTGCTCTTCTTCGGCTGTGATGTCTTTCGGCTCAAAGTAGACCAGCTTCACCAGAGTGCCTCCGATATCCATGCCAAACCACGGGAAGGCTAAAATACAATGTTAGAACGATTAGGAGGAGACATTTGTCATATCTGGCATACACATATGTAAGTCATTTGTCATATCTGGCATACAAGTCACATTTATTGTGAAATGTTAAATAGATTAATAGATTATTAGATTTGAATATTCAATTTTTAACAGGTTAAGCTGGAATGTTGATGCTAGCTTTCACCATCTACGTGAACWATTCTTTTGGATAAAACAACTAAATTCAAACAAAAGCTTGCTCTTATTTGGTACACACACTTAAATAGCAAAGACATGATAACAAAATGTTTAGAAGTTGTGTTTGAGAGGACAATTTTCCTTGTGCATCACGCATCAGAACATGCACAGTAGAAATTAATGAAACAATAGGACAGAGTGTTTGTAAAAGTCTTTCCCTGATGTCAAACATGTATTACATGAAACGTATTTTACGTAATTTGAATTACTGCAAATTATACCTTAACACACTGAAAAATATTTTGTTATTCATTAACTTCTATATGCGTCCCATTTGAGGCCCTGACAATGTCTAAGTGATATAATCAAGGAAGGACTTTATGCAGGAATGCATTTATTGATCAAATGTGGTCATAATATAATCAAGAGACTTTATTATTAGTGGAACGACATAAGCATGCATTGGAAAGAAATGGTTGTATTTAATTGTGACAGGGGTCACCCTGAACATTCTTTGCTTGATTATATACTATGCATCCTATACATTCTTTACGATGCATCTGCTATCTGTGGACCCGATCAACAAAGCCTTATTGAGTTGATAAAGAAACTTTAACCCTATTTCAACAAAAGAAACATGACTGGCAGGAGCACATGTAGGTGAAAGGTGTGTTTACACCCTCCATGAGGCTCGGGGAGGGCAAAGTACTTGACAGGCATAAGGAGCAATATGAACATATGAAGGGCATGTACCAAAAAAAAATGTCAACCAATCCCTCACTCACTCACTCACTCTCTCTCTCACAAAGAAAGACAGAATGGGGAGGTAACATTGTTACAAGGAAAGACATATGATATCTGCCTCCCTTCTGTAATAAAGCTACATTTCACATGCCTTGTGTGATCAGTCTGACTCTTTATTTCGATTATTTTCACAAATCGCCCCGCCTATTTTATGGGCCTCGCTTCTGATTGGTTGAGGAGCCATGCCAGTCAGAAGGGTCGCGTTTTGTCACATCTCCTGAATCTGTGGCGGCCAATCAAATTCGGACTCCGAACCATATACACGATTTCACAATACAATGCACCCAGGGCCATTTTAATCATATACCAAACACTACCGTCACCGTTTTTAAGATTACAGATTTTTTTCAGAGGTTTGTCATGACCTTGACCTGTTAGGTTTACTTAAACAAAAATGTTATAACAAAACATGTTCTGGATTCCTTAAGGACGCAGTGGAGATGCGTTCAGAAGCTAGAAATGGCTGAAGAGATGAAAATGTGCATGATAGAATAATATATATTATTCAAAATCGTGAATTTTGAACAAGAAAACGTTTCCACATTTAATTTAGACGTGCAAATGTCTTTAGTGATTTACATTTAATTTTTTTTTTTAAGAATCGCTTTGTATTTACTGTTGGTCAGTTGTATGTCATGTCTTTCTTTCCTGGAGGAAGCGGCGGTAAAATGCCGGACTAAAACCCTGAGGCGATGCAACTTACGCGGTCGGTGTTTTCTCCCCGAGTCCACGCGTCTCCGCAGCCTGCAGCGTTTGGCAGGAGAGCCGTTGTTATGCGCGACATCCTGATGCTGAAGATGGTGGAAATTTTCGATCCCATTATGGCCACCGCTACAGTTCGAGTCACTATCCTCTCCTCCTCCTCCTCCTCCTGCGATACCGACACTAACGCCACCTCCGCCGCTCTTTTCAGCCTGCGCCGGGTGAAAACCGTTCAGCAGACCGTTGGTGTAGTGTGAAGGCGCCCCATTATGCTCGGGTGTTTTGGCGTTCTCCATGGCTTCTCACACCTAATAGGAGAGCGAGACGCGAGTCTGTGAACGCTTCGACGAAACACAATGAGAATCTTAAACACAACCGAGTGAAGGCTGTAGTAGGTCGGCGGGCTGTCACTGATGAGACGAAAAAACGCCTTTTCTCCCTCGTCTAGGACGTGAATTCGAGGTCGCTGTCGGTCATTTTCCCCTTCCTCACGCGCTGCGCTCGAGCACTGCAGCTTCCGAGTCAAACAGCCGGTCAGTGACGTCACGCGCCGAAGGAAACGTCACGATACGGAGGAAGGAATAAAGGAGGGGCGAGTGGTAGGAGGAGGGGTGAAGCGGGGCAATACGCTCTGGTCTCACCTCTGCCCTCATTTCACTCTGCCACTCTATTCCAGTTGCTCAGATGCCCAATTACTGTACGCTCATATTATTTTTCATACGTCTATTTATTTGGCACGTTAACTCCACATCGATGCCAGACACCCATAGTTTTATTGCATGCACCACGATGTGTTGAGTAAGTAAGGTTCAGCTATTAATGCATTATTAATATTAGCAGTTTTAATTTAGCACCTAAGCACAGAGTGAGAGGATTGTAAGCATAATAAAAAATTGCTCACACGTTTTTTGGTGCATGCATTTTCTCACTCACTCGCTTTATCCTAGGGGTAAACTGGGGGAGCTGGAGACTTAGAGCAAGTTCATCGCAGGGCATGCACACACAAATACACACACACTTACACACTATGGCCAATTTGGGAATACCAATGAGTCTAATCTGCATGCCTTTGGACTGTGGGAGAAAACCCACTAAGCATGCAAACTCCATGCACACAGACTCAAGGCAGGAATCGAACCAAGACGTTGGAGGTGAAAGGCGACAGTGCCACCTACATATTCTAATTTTAAAAAAGTGTGTTAAAAACAATGGCAATAATTGTGTAAGTGAATAAGTAATAAGTTCTTCTCACATGGATTTGGCCTAGGTTAGTGTTGGCTGTTCCACACAAATATTATATTTTATTGAGCATAATATGGCTGCATGTTATGTGTTCACTGCATTTAATATTATATTATATCTCTTTTATCTTTGCAACTTTCATTCAACTTTCCTTTACTGTACCCATAGCTGTTGTGTGCACTGTCTGTAGATGTTTGCATTTTACTGTATGTAATTTTGTGCTCATAGTTTAAGTTGGTTATGTGTAGTTTCTGTTGTTTGTGTTGTTTTATGTAGCACCTTGGTCCTGGGGCAAAGTTGTTTAATATCACAGTGCTCTGTCCCTGCTGATGACACTAAAAGATCAGTAAAATGGTGAAATTCATTTCCTGTCAGATTTCACAAAGAACAATATGTTAATTGTTTTATATAATTTTGTGAGGACAATACAGTGGTGCAGTTGGTAGGGCTGCCGTTTCATAGCTCCAGTGTTGTTATCACCCACACATTACCAAAGGACAAGAGATTTACACCCATACACTACCAACACAAAAGATTTACATTTATTGGCATGCATAAAGCTCCTTAAGAGGCAACGCTCACAAAGCCGAACATAGCAAAACAGATGCAGAATGCATCAAATTTTCCTGTAATGCAGCTCAGCTACTGCAATGCTTCACCTACTTGGGCACACACTAACTCTTCTTCCTTCTTTTATAAGGTGCCATTTCTTTTGTCTGACTTGAAACACTATTTGTATACAAAAATGACATTATATCATAATTTACAACTGGGTTTAATACTGCATGAATACCGGCTACAGTTTCCTAAGAAAGCTATCAAGTAGGTTCCTTCAGGCTTTTTAGGGCAGAAGGTTAGAAAACTGTTCTTTCGTAATTAATAGCCAAAACAACAAATGACTGATGAATATTTTTTTAAAGAAAAATACAAAGAAGAAAAAAGATTTTGGAATATATTTTTCAATGTTTGATCAGTGCACAAATGAAATTGGGATTGTAAAAACAGATTATTTTTTTTCTTCGGAAAAATGCTTTGGTACCATATCTAGTCCTCAAACTAATGGTTTAAAGGATGAAATAAGTAAAATTATTAATGTTGCAGCTGTAAAAAGCAACAACAACAAAAAAACCCACTGAATTCAGAATTAAGTATTGTGTGTGTGTGCGTGTGTGATGAAGTTTCAAGCTGATTAAACAATAGTCAGTATGTTTTTCTCAGGAACCCCAAATGGAATATTACGTTAAATTAATACCATATTTTTTGTCAAATGTTTTACATTTTGTCATGGAAAAAGGCAGAAAGTAGTACATGCTGCGGGTGCTATATATAATTCTGTATATCTTATTTTTAGTTAACCTTGCTTTTGGCCACAATAAAAATCCAGGGTTATTTCTGGAGTCTTCTAATAGGAGGGAGAGATATATGCTGGTGTAGCAGCAGTAGAGGCTTTCTATAGATTTAATAGTTAGCTGTCAGTGTGCATGTACACCAAAAATAAGCTTAGTGGCTTTCTGGAATACAATTCAGCAAGTTTGACCTGAACAAAAAGTCAGGTTTTTGGGTGAATTCAGGTGCATTCAGTGACTTGTGACCTACTGCATGGTGTAGTGCTGAAAGTAAACAAGGTTAGGGTGGCTGTGGGTTATATTGTACACTGGTCCAGTGGTGTGAGGGTTCAGGGTTGAAAGTTGTGTCCAGGTCTAGCACTCTTGTGTTATTGGTGATCTTGAATATATTTTTCTCATAAACTTATTTGACCTCCTTCATGCGTCCAAATATAAATTATGAGTTACATAAGTGTTTAGTGAGTGTAGTAATTTTAGTTAAAATGGCAAAATAATAGTAGTGTTTACATGTACTTTTTTTTAGTAAATAATTGATGGTAAGCCCACAGGCACTATTTCCCAACCTTTTATTTCACATACAACACAATAACACCTAAAGAAATAAACTAATGTTAAATGCTCTTTGTATTAAAAGAAAATCAACACCCTGCATAAAAATGGACAACTGTACTGTACATGACAGACCAGTTTTCAGATGTGGAAAAAAATTCAATAATGTAGACTCCTGGGTTTTGCATGTAAATAAAAAGGAGCGAGTGGGACAAAGTTACCAAAAGAACTCATATTCTCCAGCACGCTCAGTAAAACCTAACAGCTGTTGTATTTACAGTACTGTGCAAAAGTCTTGTGATCATCCAAACAAAAGCCATATGCTTTTGAAAACATTTCTATATTAAAAGAAACTTATATAAGAAGCACTAAGTAATAACATAAACAATAAACGGTCAATATTTGATGTGCTAGAAACTCTTTGCTTGAACATAAGCAGTAGTGTTCGATACAGATGTGTGCAGTATTCTCAGTAAAACTGCTGTTAGGTTTTACTGAGCATGCTGGAAAATACGAGTTCTTTTGGTAATTTCGTGACACTCGCTCGTTTCTATTTTCAAGCAAAACCCRGGAGTCTACATTATTGATTTTTTTTTTCCAATCTGAAAACTGGTCTGTCATGTAATATGTCGCTTTCTTTACAGGCATGCAAATATTCTTCTGCAATGCTATTTACTCATTAATTTTAGTATGTGTAGGGAATGGTCTTGTACATAGTAATGCAGACATAATAAAATTCGTACTACACATAATATGGCACCTAAGACTTTTGAACAGTACTCTGTATCAAACTAATATATATGGCATTGCGGCTTAGTGGTTAGCACTGTCACTTTTTGCATTCAGGGTCTGTCAGGTTTTATTTCTGCCTCTATGTGCATGGAGTTTGCAGGTTCTCCCTTGGTGATGGTGGATTGCCTCCGGCTACTCCAGTTTGTTCCCACAGTCCAAAGACATGCAGATTAGGCTAATTGCCTGCAGTGTATGAATGACTGTGTGACTCTGCGTATGTGTGTGCCCTGCGATGGATTGACACCCTGTCCATGGTGTTACCCTGCCTCCTGCCCTAAGTTTCCTAAGATAGGATCTAAGCTTCCCGCGACTCAGAATACAGGATAAAGTGGTATAGACGATGATATATATGACAATGCTTGTTTCAATTACATTATGATATTTTAACATGTACACTGCATACAGGATCGTATACTGTAAAACCTGACTTGATTACTCAATAATAGAAAACAAACAAAAAAAATTGCATTGAGGAAGTGATCTAAATGTTTATTCGTATTCTAAATGTTGGTTTTTACTGTTTCATCTGTTTCATTTTAGCACTTCTTCCAAGATGGAGCAACTTTCAACTATAATTATATATAATTACAAAATTAATTGCAATAATTAATTAGATAATTACATCCTGATATTCTGACTTTGACAGTTTTACATGTTAATAAACTATACCTGTCACTGTATACATTGTTACTAGAGTGAAACCCTCAACAGTAGAGAGATAACAGTGCAGAAATATTTTTCAGTACTGATAAGGACATTTCGGACAATATAATTTTAGTCACTAGTTGTCAATTTTCTTTTATAACTTTTTAATCTTAGAGGTTAAAGTGGGGACTAAACAATGCTTAAAAGAGAAATGCATGTAAACCTATTTTTAAAATGAAATCAATCAATTCATTTTTTAAATTCATTTGTGTTTTTCAAGTGTATTTTTTGAAAAGCTGATGAAAAGTAACTCTGACTTACAGACTGCCAAAACAAAACAAAACAAAACAAAAAAAAAAAACAGGCCAAACTGGTCAAACTGGTATAACATCACTGCCTGATAGTAATTGCTGATAGAAAAGGAAATATTTTAGAATGCTCTTACTAATAAAATGTCCCAAATAAGCTTAATCAGAATTAGACCAATGTTAAGTAGGCTTAAAATTTTTCCTAAGTTCCTAAATTACTAAACAAATTCGAGCAACCCCAGATCATAACACTGACTCCAGAGCCTTGTAAAGTGGGCACTGCTTGCATGATCGGTCCATTGCTTTATGTGCTTCCTTCTTACTCTTAGATAAGTTCAATTTGAAAATTTTTCTATTGCATATCCAATCATTATGCTCTCTAGCATGTAGCATGTTAGCAGAAGGCAGCAACCACATTGTTCAAATATTTTAAAGACTATTGCTATACGCA
>QMIH01000113.1:0-17200 GCA_003987875.1 Clarias batrachus
ATTTATAACCTGCAGGTGCACCTTATTCGGTGACGTCATGCCTGGCACAGGTTATAAGCCGAAGGTATTCGGCGGGTTTTGACATGCACAAGCTTCACAACCAGGCAACAAAGAGATGTTCCCATAGCGTTTTCACGCAGCATCTCGTTCCCGCTTTATCAGGGAACAGGGTTACAGTCAAGTAACCCGAGACGTTCTTCGTGGGTTGAACTGCTATCTCAAGAAATACAGATTCAAAATGTTGACTGTCAAAGTTATTGTTTCTCAAATCCAACCAGAAGATTGGTTTGTGACAATCGACCTGAAGGACACATATTTTCATATAAAAATATTGCCACAACCCACAAGTTCCTGAGGTTCGCTTTCGGGGTCAAAGCTTACCAGTATCGGGTCCTTCCATTTGTCCTAGCTCTGTCACTCCGCACATATATACAAAATGCATGGAAGCAGTTCTGGCTCCTTTGCGACTCTAAAGCATCCATATATTGAATTACATAGACGACTGGCTGATTCTGGCTCAGTCTCAGGAGCTAGCGCTTCGACATCGGGATGTCGTCCTAGCTCATCTCCATTCTTTAGGATTGAGACTCAATGCCATGAAAAGCATTCTCTTTCCTGTTCAGAGGACAACATATTTGGATGTCACATGGGATTCGATCACAATGCGGGCACAGCTGTCTCCCGCTCGTGTCGAATCCATCCTCAACACCCTGAAGGAAATCAAGCTAGGTCAGAAAGTGACTGTTCATCACTTTCAGAGATCTTTAGGTCTCATGGGCCTTCTGCACATGAGAGTGTTTCAGTTGAGGCTAAGAGCCAGACGATTTCACTTGAGGGCCAATCCCCAGAGGCAAATAAGGGTTATGCGCCAGGGACTTCGTACCCTTTCTATGTGGTTCAGACCCCGGTTCCTGACTTTGGGTCCCACTTTAGGTTCGTCTTGTCGGGTCAAGATGCCTAACCAGACGCTTCCCTCACGGACTGGGGTGCGGTCTTAGATACCCGTCCAGCCCAAGGGAGCTGGAGAGGTCATCTTCTCGTATGGCACATCAATTGCTTCGAAATGACGGCTCTACTTCTGGCCCTGAAACAGTTCCTCCAGTAGTTGAGAGGCTACCATGTCCTAGTGTGGGTGGACAACACTACGGTAGTCTTCATAGATTTATAAATCGCCAGGGAGGACTGCGCTCTCACCACTTGAACAAGTTAGCGCACCAGGTTCTGCTTTTGGCACAGGACAAGTTCCTGTCCCTCAGGACGATTTACATTCCGGGGCATATGAATGTTGGAGCAGACTTGCTATCCATATAAGCTGTGACACATGGGGAATGGAAACTCCACCCCGAAGTAGTCCGTCAAATCTGGGAAAGATTTTTTGTAGCAGAGGTGGACCTCTTTGCCTCGCAAGAAACAGCACAATGTCCCCTTTACTACTCTCCGACTCCTGCAGCTCTCCTGGGTCTGGACACGATGGCCCATATGTGTCCCAGATTACACCTTTATGCATTTCCTCCGCTCTGGAACTTGAAGGGGACCAACTAAGAGATGCTAGTCTTCCAGCCAGCGTAATTAAAACTATTCTAAGTGCTAGGGTTCCCTCCACTAGAAGAACTTATGCCCTCAAATGGAGCACATTTGAAAGTTGCATGGCAAAACCAGTCCACTGCCGAATTGTTTCAGTGCTGGAGTTTCTGCAAGAAAAGTTGTCCGCGGGGTTATGCCCTAGTATTCTCAGAATGTACGTAGCCACTATTTCGGCTTGTCCTGTTCTGACCAATGGGGTTTCTATGGGAAAGCACTTTTCAGAGCACCTTTTTATTTGCTATGGGGGCCGCTTCTAGACAAACGCTGTCACATTGGGTGAGAGATGCTATTGCCTTAGGCTACGAGGCGTGTGGTCACACTTCGCCTCTAGGAGTCAGGGCTCATTCGACCAGGGGGATTGCCTCATCAATTGCTCTGTCAAGAGGTGTCCCCTTGTAGCAAGTGTGTGATGCGGCAGGTTGGTCCTCTCCGCACACATTTGTTAGATTTTATAGTTTGGATGTCCATGCTACTCTGGGCTCGCGGGTCCTCGAGTTAACATCCCAAAGTTATGTCTGAGATCTTGTTAGCTATTGTGCGCACACGCTACACAACCTGGGGGTCCAGACACTTGCAGTGCGGTGGCATTGGTATTCTCGTTCCCATAGATTTTTCACGCAGCATCGAGTGTAGCTTTTGAAAGGGAACAGCTCGGGTTACTTTGCTGTAACCCTGAAAAAGCGGGAACGAGACATAGCTATGGTTTTTATTGAGGATTTTTTACCATGGAACCCAGTTCCAGTAATTCCTAATCACCTTAGGGCTTTTTTTTTGCCCGATGTATTCCAATAATTTTACCCTTCTGAAATGTTGAGGCTTTTTTTGGCAGGCAGTGCAATAACCCAAAAAAATGGATAATGGGTAGTGTGCCCATTCTGTTCTTTTCTTTGTAACGACTTTTTTTTCTTGTTTGTTAACTTGATATAGAATTAAAATTCAACTAACTTGAAGTAAGAAAATCTATTATGAAGAAAAATAATAGATAATCATTTGGTTTTCACTATATAGTAAAACTTGTATAGACAGAACCTAGCTGGTGCTGATTATACTCTGACCAGTTTGTACTAGCATGAGAATAAAGCATGTCTATACTGTAAGTCACTCAGGATAAGGCTGTCTGTGAATGCTATAAATTTACATTTAATATAGTAACTTAAAAGCATAGGTCCACTCAAAGCCAGACTTATTTCCCTATATAAACTCAATGAAATTTCCTTTGGCTTGAAAAGGATATACGATATTGAACATTATGAAAGAGTTTTCTGGAAAGAAAAATTAGGCTTTATGAGCAGAAGGAACGGAGGTTTCCTGGATAAAAGACAATAAGTGAAAGTCTATGAATATCCGGATTTCTCTCAGATTAGTCATACCTAATGAGACAGACCTCTCTCTCTCTGTCTCTCTCTTTCTGTCTGTCTCTCTCTCTCTCTCTCTCTCTCTCTCTCTCTCGCTATCTCTTTCTCTCTCTTTTCCTGTCTCTTTTTTCTATGGACACCTGTCACATAAGAAGTGTCATAGAATTTCCTCTTTGAGGACTCTATTAATTTTTCATGCCAGATCCATGGAGGTCTGCAGATAGCATTCACTGCCAACTCTCATGCATATGAATGACCTGTCATGGTCAAGCCAGCTGAAAATTTTGTTTCACTATAACCAAGGAGAACAGAGATCTGCCAATACGCTATTATATATTATAACCACTTTTTGCTGCTGATTCATAATCTGGATAAATAAGGAAGATCAGGTATTTTTTATCAGAATCCTTAATCATATTTTCTTGTTTCCAATTAAGGCTTCATGTCTTCCCATGTCAGTTATCATTGTTGGTGTTGGACCAGCTGAGTTTGACGGTAAGACTGGATATTATTATAATATTTTCTTCTTCAATTTTTCTGCAACTTAAATGGCATGGTATATACATGACTGTCACTTCGTCACTTCTCACGTAGAAATGGAAATAAAAAATTACTATGTTCTGCCATACGTCATTAACCTGAACCACAGTCCCTAGAGCAGCAGGATGACTGCTCTAATCCTCCTGGAGCAGTTAATGACCCCTGCCTTATTTAAGCATTTCACTTCAAGTGCATTTTGCTAACATTTTTGTTTTTAACACGTCTTGTGCACTAAATGCTGCTTCCTTTTTACTTTCAAATTGCATATCTGCTTAATGTTCCACCTGTTCTGATTCTTAGATTTTCCATTCCATCACATTTGCTTTGGAGCATTGCTCTCTCTCTTTCTCCCTCTCTCTCCCTTTCTCTCTCTCTCTCCCCCTGCTGACTCTCAGTGAAGCATCTCGGTGCATGACTGAATGTAATTTGCTGGTTGCCTCCTGCTCTATTGTGGCGCTCAATGTGGAGTCGCTGTACAAGCTCCGTGTGAGCACTGACTCTAAGAAAGAAAAGTCCATGTAATGTGACAGTGGCATTGCTCTCCAGCTGAAATTCTCACACACATAGACACACACACACACACATCCAGCAGCTTGGCTTCATATTGCAGAACAAAAAGATGTGGAAATAAAATATCAATAGGGATTAACACACATATACACTCCTCTTTTCTCTATGTTTCCTACATACAGTATTCTCTGTCTGTCCCCTTTTGTCTGTATGTCAGTCACTCTCTCGTTCTGTCTCTCTCTCTCACACAGACAAATACACACAAACGCAGTTTCCATGCCAATGGTCAAGCGTGTGTTAGGCGTGTTAGTGAGCTTTTGTTTTTTGTTTTTTCGTCTGCAGCGATGATCGAGTTGGATGGAGATGAAGTCAGGATCTCGTCCAGAGGCAGATATGCAGAAAGGGACATTGTGCAGGTACAATGTGTTCGTCTCTTTCTATCACACTCACACAAATACACTCACACACATAGAATAGCCTGCTGGAACTGGCCCAATAGTTTCCTTTTGATATTTTCCTATCAGGTTCTAATCAATTTAATGGTTTACAAGAATGTTTATAAAAAATAAGCATAAAAAAATACTTCCGAATTATCTTTCTACAAAATCATAGGATTGATATCAGTGTTTTCTTTTTATGGCATTGCACACAGCGCGATATCACATACGCAATCTGATCTCTTAAACAAGCATTAAAGACTTTTGTCTTTTAGAATAATGTCGACATTACAGAGCTTTGGATCTGCTACAGTTCTCTTGTTTAACCAGATGAAAAACCAAAAAACTCCTGCACTGGTGGTAAAGACGTCAAACCTGAAAGAAAGACGCACGACACAACATTCTCTCAGAAGTTCCCTGGGAAATATATTAGTGTCAAGTGTAACTACAACACGATTCTCTTAAATCCATGAGAGACAGTTCGCAAACAGCTTTTGTGTTTATACTGACTTCCTGTGTTAGCAAAAACTGCGTTCAAACTGATCATGATTTTAAATATAGTTCACAGCTTATACAGGGGTGTGGGAGTGTGTGATTTGAAGGGATCTCTGTGGAATTTGCACTTAATTCACACACACACACACAAAAGGATGAAAAATATAGACCATGTGTTTTCAAGGATGTGAGAAATCCTGCATATAATCATTATCAGCTTATGAAATGTGTGTATTATATTTGTTTTGCTGGCTTGTTTTCATTCCGCTTTCTTTTAAGCTTTATGATAACCGATTTCTCAGTGGAGCTGGTTAAAATAGAACTGCGTCTGTTTCCTAAGAAACATTTCAGAATCCTGTTCATTGGAAACATATTTCAAACAAGTCGTCCTGGTCTTTGGATCAAAATCGAGACAGCAAACTTGCCATTTAATCCTCAGTGTACTCATTTGAAGCCTTTGGTAGCGTTTGTTTCAGTAAGAGGTGAGCGTTCTGGCTTCTTTCAGTTCAGTGAAGAAATAAAGCATGCAAGCATATAAAAGTGTTAGTTCTGTATTATGATCTCATATTTTGATTTTCCTGTTTACACGACAAGAAAAGACATTTTCATCTCAGATGAACCTCTGATTGTTGTTGCCGTGTAATATTCCTGTCTAGCAAAAATGCCTGTTTCTCATATTCCCATATTTTACGAGAGTGTACCAGATGCTGATGTTATTGCATTTTTAATAATGTGCGTATTAGCATGTTAGGAGACATTAGAAGAGGCACGCGGCTTTGATTGTAGGGCCTGTGTTTCACTTCAGCCCTCTCAACCTCACCAGAGCAGATGGAAGGAGACTCCTACAGCCGTCTGTCTCTGTCTTTTCCTATTCCCACGTCTCTACAGTCCCCTCTCTTCCTTCATCTGTTCCTCCCTCCGATCTCCCATTCTCTATCAGCTCTGTGAAAGGACGAGCCCATCCGCCCCCCCCCCACCCCTCCCCATTCTCCCTAACATTTTAGCATCCACGCAAGCATGATTTCTGATCTGGTTACTCATCATGGCGAGTTTAGCAGGCATGTCTGACTGAGCAAATATTCACACTCATACACCAGTGCATCTGACCTTGTTCATCCTCTCAATCACACTGCAGCTCAGCTCTCTGAGTCTTAAGTACAAGCTGTAACTCTAAAGGTAATTTGGCTCTCATTTTTAGATGCTTTTAACCTAACTGCTATTGTGTGCCTGATGCCTGAGCAGTAGTGTTGTGCAAATGCATAATATTTTATTTGCCGTGTATGCTGGATAATTAAATCGGCATTGCAAATGTCTTGCCAAGCTTTGGATGAATTGTTTTACGTTTGTTACTCCAGAGACATTTAAGCTGTGTTCTGTTTTCTGAGGATTGTTTTGCGATGTTAGAAATGGGACCATCAGTCTCGATGGCTGGAGGTTAACTTTTTGTACTGTGGACTGTGGCGCCTAAGTGGAACAACAGCAAAGTGTTCATTCTGTCATACCTAGATCATGGGTTCCTGACAAAGGTGGGCTTTACCATGAATTAATCGCCTCAGGCTACGAACTACCAGGGGCCGCTAATAAACCTATTGTTGTTAATGTATTACTTTTTTATTAATTAATGATCTTATTGGAAAACGCCATATGCTAAATGGCATCAGAATGCCTATAATTCACCCGCACACACACAGTCATCTCCACAATGGACATGAGCCTTCTACAGAAGTGATTCAGGTGTAAATAGAGACTGATGAGTGAGAGAGAGTTGGTGTGAAAGTACAAGAAATGAAGTGAATCTAACCCAAGTGGTCTTGAAAAAAGGAAGACGTGAAAATAAAAATGTTAGAGCAACACTGCCAAAGGTAACGACACTTTTCCATTATGAAAGCGGGTACTGACAAAAACAATGTTGTTAAAGAACAGCAAGAAGCCGTTGTTTGCGCTAGCAGCACTATGGGTAGCATTGCTAATACTCCTACCAAAAGGGACCCAAGGTGGACACAGGCATGGGTCCCTTTTGGTAGGAATATCAGTAGTGCTGCTAGCACAAACAACGGCTTCAAATTGCTTGCCTTAAGTTAGATGTTTTTTTTATTATTATTCTTGAATGAGACTGTGTGGCTTAATAAACTAAACATAATCTAAAACTAAGAATTTCTAGGTATCAGTGTGGTTTGGTATTGACAGCAGACTGAATTAGATTTCCAGTAAAGCTTAAGGAGTAATTATTACGTGTCTAGAAATGGTGTGCGATATTGCACACTATAAGAAGTTCATGAATTACAGAACTGACTACAGCTAGGGCTTACAGGCCACACAGGCACAGAGAGATTGAGTGCAGTTAGCAACTCTGATGCCAAATCACACTTCTGAGAGGTTAATATTACTGTGCTGACATTTCTGTCTCGCTCATTTCAATTTAAGCGATCTTTGGAGTGTCAATAATAATAATAATAATAATAATAATAATACGCTCTTGTAGGTTGGCATATGGCAATTTGCTTGTGTTCTGCATATTTTGTTCAAAACCCTTGAGTATTAGGACTCCCAGAGTAGTCGTGACGCCAGTACGCTTATGTAACAAGGTTTCTTCCTGATGTCATTTCAGGGGCTTTGCTTTGGCACTGTTATCTCTGGTTTGCTCAAGATCGATCTAAACCCACAATGAAATTTCTGCAAAGCTGCCTTACACCGGTGTCTAACGTTAAAAGCGCTATACAAAAAAAAAATCATTGCACTGAATTGAATTGAATTGTTGTTCCTGTATGTGGCCATTCATTTTGCACTAATGAATAAATCTGATATTCTGCTAATGCAGCTCTGTCCAATAGATCTCCCCCTCTATGGGGTTCTTTACTTACTTTTTGCAACCAGCGATGCTTTTAGCTGTAAGATGAATTCCATTGAATTACTCAGTACATATTTATCCAACTAAACAAATATTAGGCTCATTATTCAGAAGCGTACAATAATACATATTTTGGCTCTTTTTTTAAAGCCATATAGGTTTTTGTTTCTGATATTTTGACTGAAAGAACACATTAGGTCCATGCCTCCATTTTTTGTAAAGCTTTTTCTAATGATGAGGGTTGGCTTGTCCAAACCGGCTATGTGAAGTATAATAAACTACTAAGATTATTATAAACTAATAAGAACTCATTTATTAATCCACTGTACATGTATTTCCAAACATTTGCAGACACATGACAATTATGTCCATACATGGGTTTCTCCAAAGTATCATCACAAAGCCTGAAGCACAGTTGTCTAGAATGTCTTTGTTTGCTGTAGCATTACAGTTTTCCTTCACTGGAACTAATAGGTACAAGCCTGTTCAGAGTCCCGACCTCAACCCCATTAAACACCTTTGATAATGACCTGGAGTGCTGAGCGTGCATTACACCTCCTTGACCAATATGACATCACTAAAGCACTTGTGGCTAAATGTGGCTGTATACAGTACTTACAGCCAAGCCAAAATCATCCAATGAAAAGCCCTTTGGAAGAATGGGGTTTATTATAATAAATGGGAAATACATCTGCAATTGGATGTTCAAAAACACATACAGTATGGGAGAAGGAGTCAGGTGTCTACAAACTTGAGCATATACAGTATAATAATATTAGTATTTGGATTTTTACTCCTCACGCACATTGAGAATCACTGCCATAGATATTCAGCTCATTCTACTTCTACATCAACCTAAAAACCTATGCAATATTATCTTAACCCTAGATTTCTCTGTTTCTCTGTTTCCTGACAGTTTGTCCCCTTCCGGGATTACATTGACCGAACAGGGAACCACATCCTCAGCATGGCGCGGCTGGCAAAGGACGTGCTGGCCGAAATCCCGGACCAATTTCTGTCCTACATGAGGACCAGAGGCATCAAACCGCTACCTGCACCGCCTCCGTACACGCCACCAGGACAGCCGCTACAGACCCAGATCTGACCCACTCTCATTAATGTCTCTCTCTTTCTCTCTGAATCTCCTAATGATGTGGAGGGGCACTTCTCCCCTTCTCTATCTGTCTCTCTCTCTCTCATGTTGCACTATAGGCACTGGAAGAATGATGACACCATGGCCAAACAGGGCCAGTGAGGCCTGAATTACTTCCATTACAAGCATTCTTCTGTCAGGGTCTCTCTCTCTCTCTCTCTCTCTCTCTGTTTCTCTCACTCCTTCTCTCTCTCTCTCTGTCAGAGCCTGGCTTATCTCTCGTAGCCTCACTAAAATGGACTGAGCTTGACCTTTGTTCAGGCTAACTGGTCGAATAAAGAAGAAAAGATGGGATCAGACGATATCATTTCTTGAAGCTGCATGTATTTCTAGGAGAAGGGCCGAGGTTCTGCTTCCTCTGGCTGCAAATCATTCGACTGTTGTAAATAACTTTGGAGACTGATACAGTACTTTCCTTTTACTTCTCTCTCTCTCTCTCTCTCTTTCTCTCTCTCTCTCTCAGCTCTCACTCAGTGTTTACATGTTGATGATTTTGTAACTGTTGGATACTTTTATATAAGCGTAAACTTTCAGTATGAACTTTGGAATACGACTTCTATCTGCGTGTTGTCTTTGCCACGCATGTCAGGCACTTATTGTCACATTAACCGCATTGCATGGCGTGGAGTAACAGCCAGCTCCGCTTTGTGATGCATGAAGGCCATGTCCGACCTCATCTGATTTGGTTTCTCGTATTCACTCTCTTTCCTTTATCCTTTTTTTTCCCCACTTTCTTACATCACCCTGGCACAAGCGTGGGGTTGGTGTGCGCATGGGTGTGTGGGTGTATGTGTGTCTTTGTGTGTGAGCGAGTGCGTGTGCGTGCATTTGTGTATGTGTTTGAAAATGTCTTCTGTTGTGTCAATACTTTAGCAGCTGCTCTCAAATAGAATTTGAGACTATGAGCCCAGTGGTCAAAAACACAGATGCCATCGTTTTTCTTCCATTTCTGTCCTGTTCATATTTAGCAAAACAGAGTACAGACGTTGTATTGGTTTGTAAACTGTAAGTGTTGTTTAAAAAAAAAAAAAGTGTTGTTTATAATTTATCTTAATTAGAATTGCCCAAAGATGTGGATAAAAAGCACAGTTTACCATTTCACAATTTCTCCTGAACGACGTTCATGCAAGATGTGAGTGTTACTATACTATACTCTGTATAGTTACATACTATAGTCTGTCTACAGAGGAACATCTGTACCTGCACAGATTAATAAGGTTTTCCCATTAAAAAAAATCAAGGAATTATTAAACTATAATTAAAATATAACACAATAATATTTCACAATATTTCTATATTATAACCAGTGAAACCTTCCTTTTGTACTGCACAGCATTATGCCACACTGGATTTAAATGAAATATATATATATTCTTTGGTTACTTTGGTTAAATTTTTCAGACTGATCTATGTTTAGTGTATCTGTAGTGTATTAGAGATTAGTATAGAAAAGAATTTCTGATTATTTCCCTATTGTGAAAGTTTTCTTTAAACTCATTGATAATTGAAGTCACTGATGAAGGCAGTTCATTTGGCAAATGTGATGATATGTAGCCAAAACCTGACTGCAACCGCAACTGCTGAAATTTCTCCAAGAACTTTTGTTCTACAGATATTTCAATGTTTCAGACGAACTATTTTTGCACGCCCCAGCACCTGGCCTTACACTTCCTTAAGTGAGTTTCAACTAATTAAAATGTTCCATTCTTTTCACAGTGTAAAGATATTCTGGATGCAGTAGATAGAGGTTACGTTTTAAAATCCTGGAGTATTTCTGTTCATTAATTACGAGTGATCAGTATTTGAAATGACTGGAATAAGCCGAACTCGTCTCCTAAATTCTGGGCTAGTTTTATAACGTTAATGTTAGTTGGCGAATTTTATTAGGTATACCCATCATATACAGTCGGCTCCATAAATACTGGATCATTTCATTTAATTTTGAATACCTTATTAAACACGTAGACTCCTCTATATTTTCCTGGAACCTGAAAAAAAAAATGCTTATTTACAAAATGTAAATTTTTTTTTTTTTACTTTTATTTATTCATTTTAATGCAGTGTTTAGAAATTATCAAGCATTCACTCATGACTTTCAGCACATATGGTTATTATGTAAGGGAATACAAAAATGTCACAAATTGGACAAAGAATATAAAAAATAGGTACACACCTGAAAATCCACTTTCATAACCACCATCCAGCAGCTGGGTCAGAGCAAGCCTTTTCTTTCACCCAAACATAAATGTAAGCATCTAAAATTTGCTCTACTACTGAAAGTTAGAGACAAAAAACGGCTTTTTATTTATGTGGCATAAAGAGAAAGACGTTAAAGAGATAAAGCAACAAAACCCCACTGTTATTTATGATTTAATAATATGTAATGATGTAGAACTGTTTTTACTCCAAAGGCCTCAGGAACTATCTTAGGATACAGTATATGGCATCATTCGCTTCATGACACGCACTTCATATAGGCAGTGGTGGCTCAACCAGTTAAGACTGGGATTATTAATCTGAGGGTCAAGGGTCATTACAAAGTAGCCCTTCGTCAAGCCCTTAATCCTGTCTGCTCCTGGGGCGCCATATCCCAGCTGACCCTGCCCTCTTAACCAGGAGATGGGAAGAATAAAAATCATTTCACTGTGCTGTAAGGGACATGTGACAAATAAGTGAATGTTAATCTTCAAATTTAAAGAAGGACAATCTGTTGGTCTGCATCAAGATGCTATAGATATTGCTCCAAGCAAGACAATAATTTTAAAAGGGTTCAGTGACTAATCAGATTAAAGCTTTAGGGGGGGGGGGAGTTTAATAATAAAAGTTTAAATTTATTTTAAAAGTTTAAAATAGTCTCAGGACCATCCCACCTGGATCCTTAAAGTACGTCCCTACTGATCTCTCCATCCATCCATCCACTAATTTAATTGTACAAAGTGCAGAACGTAGGCATAATTCTTGAGCTGACTGTAGATAAAGGTTGTAAGTATATAATTACTCTGCCAGCACTTCCTTCCCCGTTTATCAATGAAAAGGGACTAGATACTGTCAGAAATGATCTACCTACAAAGTGCATCAGTATGGTAGATGTACCTAATAAACCAGTGAACGAGTGTAGATAGACGTTAGAATGTACATCAATGTACATAATAAACTGCACTTATTAACTATATTAATCAAGTCTGTGATTCCCCACATTCAAATCCAGCTTCCGTCTCTCTGACCGGCTTTCTGCTTTACACGAGCCTTGATTTGAAACAATCCGATCTGTCAGTTTGAACAAGCCATTTTTTCGAGTAGATGTTTGCTTTTAAGAGTTGAATGCTTATTATTGACCAATATTTTCTTTTATATTCTTGAATCATCTTACCGGCTCAGGTTTTGTTTCCACACACATAGAAAAGAAGAATAAGTTCAGACCCTTTTGCTAATCGTCAAATAATGTGAAAGGCACAATATGTAGCAAGTCGTATTTAAAGTTAAAAATGAACACCTCACCAAATTGTGCTGTTTTTATTTTTTTTCGCAGACTAGCATAGACTAGTGTAGCTGAGTGTTTTTTGGTGACAGCCACATGTCATCCAGGTCTACAACCTCTCATGTAGCTCTCTGTCTCTGTGAATGGGAGCCTGGATCGCGAGTTATTTTTCTCACGCGAGTTAGTAATGCGAATTTAATGGCTGAGCTGCCTTTAATTGCAATCAGGAATTTATACAGTGAAGAACTGCTTTACAGTCTTACACAAAGCTTTTTTTTTAAAGCCTTCATGAATACAAACCTTATACGAACTAAAGGCCATTAGAGTTCAGAGGAATCCGTGTTTGTATTTGTGTGTGTCGGTGTCTGTACACATTGCAAACACTAACATCAGGAGTACCAGCTGAGATTTTTTAGCTCTTTGGCAGCTCCTTTTCTGCGCTCCTCAGTCCAACTATGGTTCCCAACGCCACAGCTTCGCCAAGTTCAAACACGTGTGTGGGTGTACGAGTGGGTGTGTGTCTGTATGGGTGTACATGTGTGGTGCGCATGAGTAGTGGTGAAGGGTTCATTTGACGGGATTGATCCGAGATGTGATTTCATTCACATGGACTCTTGTTTACTGAAGATATCCAAATATATTGTATGCTTGTCATATCTTACTATATAATGTGCACTATGTTTGCATGTACAGTTTTACAGGAGATGCACTAGTTCTTTTTGTTATTAATAGAGTGTTTTTGGGGACAAAAATGTTTTAAAAATGTCAAAATATCTGTACAAAATGGCCTTAATCTCTCACTGAATTCTTGGAATTGTGCAATGCCTTCAGATATGAATTGTTCTATATTTTGTGTCAGTGTAGAATTGCTTTCTAGTGTATATTCTCTTGGCACAGATTCATGTATGGAAAAAAAAACATATTGTACTTTTTTGCTAATCAGTGAATAATCAGAGAAAGCATGATTGCAGTACTGATTGTCTGGTAAATCCATATGATAAAATGACTATTTCTGTATTAAAGTATTGATTTTGGAATAAACATTCTTACTAAACAGTGCAATTATAGGCTTCAGTTGTGTCAAGCGGATTCTTTACTCTATCCAAATGGGTGCCTTGCAAAACCAATTACACATATCTCAAATATACTGTACAACAGTTTAATAAAAATACCAAACAGCTAAAAGGAGTGTAGGGCACTGATTGGCCTGAAACCTGATTTTTTTTTTTAAATCATCTAATATAATAAAGTGCTATGAGATCATCTGATGATAACAATTAATTCAAGTCAAAGAACTATGAAATCATCTGATGATCCATCAATCCATCAAACCTCTGTAGTCCAACTAGGGACCATGGAGGCCATTGGTGACCATTGCGTTTATTCCCATCTTGTACGACCATGAGTGGACATCAGGTCAACATTCATTCTCACGTTCACAAACTACAGCAATTAGCCTAATCTGCATGTCTTTGGACTGTGGAAGAAAATCGTAGAACCTGGATAAAACCCACCAAGCATGAGGAGAGCATGCAAAATCCATGCACATGGACCCGAGGCAGGAATCGAACTCCGGACCTGGAGGTGCACGGCAAAAGTGCTAACCACTAAGCCACCGTGCTGTCATCATCTAATGATCACCATTATATAAAGTGGTATGAAATCATTTGATGATCACTATTATAATAAAGTGCTATGGTTGTATCTTAAATTTTGTCTTTACTAGTATTTGTTAATATTCTTACAAAGTAAATAAACAGCCGTCCAAACCATTCGTCCATGTCGTTGACATTGGTAGCTAGCTTTTTGACATTGTTAGCTAACTTTTCGATAAGGCCTAGTTGTGTGAAACAATGGTTATAAAGGCCAGTGGTTAAAAACACACAGCCTTGGATTTGAAATAGATCAAGGAGTTACAAAATCATTTCGACATCTTTCTAGCTCAGCTTGAGTACAAATTCTACACAAAACACTTTGAAAACTAGGATCACATACAAACTTGTCACCTGCACTTCCTCAATAATAATCACATCCAGTCTGGTGGACAATTGCCATAATTAAAACATTTACAGTAATCTAAAATGCTTTATCCAATGATGTAAAACATTTTGGGGCAATGTGAGGACACATTATCAATTTATTGTCTATACCACTTTATCCTGTATTCGGGGTCACAGGGAGCCTGGAGCCTATCCCAGGAGACTTAGTACACGAGGCGTGGTACACCCTGGACAGTGTGCTTCTCCATCAAAGGGCACACACACTCACACATTCATTCACACAGGCTAATCTGCATGTCTTTGGATTGTGGGAGGAAACCCACCAAGCATGTGGAGAACATGCATGCTCGTGGTACAAAGAAACATACAGAAAACTTTAAAGTAGTGAGATCCATCAGAAAAACGACAAGGCTCAGAAACATAAATTTAAGGACTAATGTGCCTCATGCATTTTTATCTTAATTTCTTTTTAAAATCTTTCTTACCCATCCCAATCTGATCTTATCAGTTGAACTGAATGAGAAAAGCCACTTAATCTTACATGAGAGGTGCATAGGATTAGCATGTAATTAGCACAGGCAATGCATATAAATCCCTAATTAAATTTAAACAAAGCAAACATGATCTTCCAGAGCTTCAACAATGTTGTTACTGGTCAATCAAAAATCACAGCAATTACATAAATAATCTGTGATGCAATGGATGAATGTCAGCCAAGGGACGTTTTTATAAAGACGTTTAACAAAAAAATGCCAAGGGATGTTTTATTAGAGTTTTATAAAGATTAGGTTTATATTTATTTATATTTATATTTGTATTATTATTTCTATTTTTATATAAATGTTGAATTTGATAGTGCTTTTCATACGTGTGTGTTTTAAGCCCTTCATGGCCAAAACATCTAACAGCAATCTGTAAGCCATTCAGAAGCAAAACACACACAAGCATCCCTTTTTTCAATTGAACAATAGTATCTATGTTGCCCAATAATTAAATGATTCAATCATTATAATATGCTGAATTTGATTAAATGATGCATTTTCTCATTAAAATAAATAAATAAATAATGAGAGAATTATTTTGTAGCATATATCATTTCTTGCATGAGGCCCATGGTTCCCTGGGATTACGATCATCAATATTTAAATCATTACCAATGACAAGCTTCACCATTACCATCTTACTGACACAAAAAAGGCAAATACAGAGAGACACTAATTATAGTATAGAGACTACTACACTAGTGTACCCTTAAGACTAGAGTTTAGTTCTGGTGAATTAAATGAAGTGACTACACTTTTCTCTCTTCCATGCACTTAAAACCCACCACAAATAATTACTGTTTTTCCATGATACTGCGACATGCTAATTGCATAAGGAGAGCACTGACTTGCTGCCAGGCCACAATTACTCGCACACCCTGAGTGACCTGTCCCTCCACAAGGACGTAAAGGGGCAATGGGATCATTCCCGCTGTGTTCACATCAATGCATGGGTTTGTAATAAAAAGTTTGGCTTTAATAAATAGTTTCTTTCAACCATACAGTAACACCATGCAATTTCACACCTTTCCACACACCCACACTTATTGCACTTATCCTTTTCTATACTGCACTTAGCACCATGCATCCAGCGTGTATACAGACTTCTGAAACATGATCCGTTTGATGAAATTTGGCAACCTCTTGTTCCAGCTTTTTTACACTATTGATCCAATTCAGAGGTAGTCAATTAGTTTGATCATGAGACTGTGATTGATGTCTGCATGGATAATTAATGGCCCCTGTTCATTTCTGTTGAGACATGCAGTATCGGTGGTGTTTTTATTTTAATTAGATGCTTCATATTACTTACACAAGTTAAATAAAAGCACCACAATTAGCACTTAATATTAAGTAGTGTTCTAGTTATAGTAGTGCTATTTCCAGTTAATTTATAGCTCAGTGTTCAACGTTTTTTTTTTTTTTTTTACAATTTGTTTTCCAAATTGAGTAGCCAGATTGCCTTCAGCCAAAATATTACTACACTAATGTAATGAAATTATACCTAAAATTTTGAGTACACATAATTGCTTAAATTCATGCACAAGCCAAATAACAATCTGTTTATCTATGGGATTGGCAATCCTGCTACTGGTTGTGAATGAGTCATCATTTCTAGTAGAAAACACACTGCTCACACTAATGTTTTTCAATTGCTTACATTTACACTTTTAGTGGACCCACTTCAGAACAAGTGACCACTTCAACTGAAACATCTGAAATATCTGGCTTATTTTGCTTTAGCTTGAGTTGACAGTTTAGACCTTATTTTCACACCAATTATTTCAGCACATTTGGAATAGCTATACATACAGTACAGACCAGAAGTTTGGACACACCTTCTCATTCAAAGAGTTTTCTTTATTGTGTTCTTTAGCCCAAACGTGTCTCTTCTGCTTGTTGCCTGTCCTTAGTAGTGGTTTCCTAGCAGATATTCTACCATGAAGGTCTGATTCACACATGTCTCCTCTTAACAGTTGTTCTAGAGATGTGTCTGCTGCTAGAACTCTGTGTGGCATTGACCTGCTCTCTGATTTGAGCTGCTGTTAACCTGCGATTTCTGAAGCTGGTGACTCGGATGAACTTCTCCTCCGCAGCAGAGGTGACTCTTGGTCTTCCTTTCCTGGGGCGGTTCGCATGTCAGCCAGTTTCTTTGTAGCACTTGATGGTTTTTGTGACTGCACTTGGGGACACTTTCAAAGTTTTCCCAATTTTTCGGACTGACTGACCTTCATTTCTTAAAGTAATGATGGCCGCTC
>QMIH01000113.1:20602-103275 GCA_003987875.1 Clarias batrachus
CATGGTTAACAATGAAAGAACAATGATTTCAAGCATCACCCTCCTTTTAACATGTCAAGTCTGCCATTCTAACCCAATCAGCCTGACATGATGATCTCCAGCCTTGTGCTCATCAACATTCTCACCTGAGTTAACAAGACAATTACTGAAATGATCTCAGCAGGTCCTTTAATGACAGCAATGAAATGCAGTGGAAAGTTTTTTTTCGGGATTAAGTTAATTTTCATGGTAAAGACGTACTATGCAATTCATCTGATCACTCTTCATAACATTCTGGAGTAAGTGCAAATTGCTATTATAAAAACTTAAGCAGCAACTTTTCCATTTTCCAATATTTATGTAATTCTCAAAACTTTTGGCCACGACTTTAGCTGTCAATCATTAATGCCTGTTTATTCCTTCTTGTACATGTGCATTGTGGCAATAGCTAATGTAGGCAGAAAGTCTAGGCAATTATGAAATAAATACATGAACTAAAGATAATAAACTAAATAAAATCATGGCACTGTCTATATAGTTAAGTTGATAAATGTGACACATGTGGGTGGATGCCATAATGTAATGATTTAATTTAATGATGTAAGGTACAATCCAGTATCAACCAATATAGGCATAAACTATCAATATGACAGGTCCAATAAAGAAACCTATTATCTTTCAAAACCAGATCTATCTTTATTTCTAGGCATCAATACTTAAGTGACAGTTAATTTAATAACCCAGTGCTCAGAGTGTAGCTCGGTGGCTTATAGCTTTCTCACAAAAAAGAAAATGTACAGTATTATCCCTACTCGTCTGTCCTGTTTTTCAACATAGCAACTGGTAGCCAGTAAATTGTGATTCACCCTTTCTTTGATTCTCGCCATATAGCTGCAACCTCCAGTATTTTATTTTTGCCAGTTTAAGGTGTTATATCAACTAAAGGTATGCACAAACAACGAAATTTTATATACATATACAGTATAATCAGTTACACTGTATACTCACCAGCCACTTCATTAGGTACCCCTGCTAGTGCTGTGTTGAACCCACATTTGCCTTCAGAACTGCCTTAATTCCTTAATTGTGGCATAGATTCAACAAGGTGCTAAAAACACTCCTTAGAGATTGTGGGTCATATTAACCTGATAGCATCATGCAGTTGCTGCAGATTCGTCCTCTGCACCTCCAGGATGTGAATCTCCCATCCCACCACATCCCAAAAGTGCTATATTGGATTGATATCTGGTGACTGTGAAGGCCATTTGAGTTCAGTTCCCTTGCTGTCTTTTTCAAGAAACCAGTTTGAGAGACGATTTTAGTTCGGCAGATTATACTGTGGTCATAAAGGGATGGATATGGTCAGCAACAATATTCAGGTGGGCTGTGGCATTTAACCAGAGCTAAATTGGTACTAAGAGGCCCAAAATGTGCCAACAAAATATCCCCCACACTATTACACCATCACCACGAGCCTGAACCATTGATACAAGACAGGATGAATCAGTGCTTTCCTGTTGTTTACACCAAATTCTGACCCTATCATCTGAATGTTGCCGCAGAAATCGAGACTCATCAGTCCAGGCATCATTTTTCCAATCTTCTATTGTGCAATTTTGGTGAGCACAGGCAAATCGTAGCCTCAATTTCCTCTTCCTAGCTGACAGGATTGGCTCACAATGTGGTCTTTTGCTTCTGTAGCCTATCTGCTTCACTGCTTCAAGGTTGATGTGTTTGTCATACCTTTGTCGTGTAAAGAGATAATACGAGTTTATGGTAAAATTATCAAAATTTCAAAAAGAGAATACGAGTTTATGAAAAAATGTTCAAAAAAATTGTTTACCATAAACTTGTATCATCTCACTACATGATAAAGGTATGACAAACACATCAACCTTGACGCAGTGAAGCAGATAGGCTACAGCTATATATATACAGAGAGAGTATATATAATGTATTAACTGATAATGTAACTGCTGTGTAAACATGGATACTTTTTGTTTTTAGTGTTTTTTAAGTAGTTTTTGGAGAACATGTTTGGGGAATATTTGTGTGTTTGTGTGTGTGTGTGTGGCAGTGTCAGACAGGGCAGGTCATTTTTACCCATTACGCTGACATCAATCTGTATGACCCACATATTTCACTCTGCGCTACTGTCACATTGTGCTGCTACATGATATAGCCTTCTACAAGCCTGAGGACACCAATCCTGCACACACACACACACACACAAACACACACATTGCCAAAGAAGTCAAATCTAGGGGAACATTGCATTCCATGAATTGTGTAGGCGTGATGTACAGATGCCATGTCGGGGTGGATGACAACTGTATGTGCACAGAGACACTCAGCTGGGTTGCTAAACTCTAAATACAACAGTGACAGCAACTATTACAATTTTGTCATAACTGATCAAATGTACAATACCTAGTACAGCACTCAAGAAAGTGACAGACACACAAGCACACACCAACACATTCCGAGAAACAGAGAAATGGTTAGATAGTGAGAGAGAGAGAGAGAGAGAGAGAGAGAGATTCCTGTTTCTTTCTTTGTTTTTATGATTTATATTATTGTGAAATATAAAACATTTATTAGTATAATGTAATATAAAGCATTGCTCTTTTACAAAGACAAAAATGACACTTATAAATGGAAAAGGACGCATGGAGACTTTGGCATGATTCACCATCATACTGTACATTACACATCACATACAGAACAAATCCAGAATCAGTAATAGTAACACTCAATGCAGAAAAATGCTTTGATAAAGTTACCTGGAAATTCTACCTACCACACTTTAGTTTCTGTGAATCATTTATTCAGTGGATAAAAAGTCTTTACACATCATAAAGGCCACGGTTATCCTTAATAAACTAATGTGGCAGTATCACACTGAAAAGTGGCACTGACAAGACAAGGACGCCCAATGTCTCCATCACTATTCACAAAGTTTATTGAACCACTAGCAGCACAAATAAGACAAAATATAATCATTGATGGAATCTAGGCAGCAGATGGAGCGCAAAACAATTTTAGATGCTGATGATGTGTTGATTTTTTTTTTCTAAAATCTATATTGAACTGTCAAAAAATTAACCACACGATAAAAAAATATTTCTTTTTTTTTAACGCAATTACTTGACTTCATCACCTATCTTGGTGTTAAAATGTCTGACCTGCATAAACACAATCTTAACAATATGGTGCTACAGTGGCTTAGTGGTTAGCACTGTGGCCTTGCATCTCCAGGGTCTGGGTTTGATTCCTGCCTCGGGATCTGTCCAAAGACAGGCAGATTAGGCAAATTGCCTATCGTGTGTGAATGTTGACCGGAGGTCCCTAGTTAAACCTACATAGGTTCCTAGATGAATGGATGGATTATACACAAATACGCAAATCCTGGATAAACCTTTTCATCTCTAACTGACAGAATGTCATCCATACAAAATAGCAATTAATTTGAATACATTTTATTTATTTATTTTAATGATTTCGGCACAATCTCTCCATTCCTGCAATCTCTCACGTTTTGTTAGAAAGCCAAACCCTCTCAGAATCAAATTCATCACCTTACAAAGACTCAAATATCATGAAGGATCAGCACACTCCAGCTAAGGAAATACACTCCCATATAGCACAACACTGACTTCTCAAACCCCATGCAGATAACCAACATCTCCACATGGGTAGAAAAGGGCATTACACACAACTGTTAAAACAACACCATCATTTCCATCATCTAGCCAAATAACATGGACCAGAAAATAGATATTTCTTTGAAGTTCTGTAACACAGACCTATTATATGCTTTGAAATCAACCACAGAATCTTATATGACTTATGCGTCCTACATAGCTAATACCATGTAGTCTGCACTTGATACAATACAAAGTAATACACTGTCTCATTACACATGTCCTAGGATGAAATAGGCTGTAGAAAATATGACATCTGCACACAAAATACATCAGATGATTACATACATACCATATGGGACAGCACACCAGTTAAACACTTCTAGAAACAAGTCACTAAGGAAATATTTTGCTTTCTAAATTGCACCATTCCACTTCTGTTTACTCACAAATACATAATACACGTGGGATTAACATCACAAAAGAAAACATAATAGTTCTTCTTACACTGCTAACCATTACCAAAAAAATTATATAAAACAAAAATGGAATTCAAAGAATCGTATTAATAATACACACTGGCACAAACCATAATAGTCAACTACATAACAGTGTAATTCTCCGCCTCATTCAAAAAACACACTCTGTTCAGCAAAGATGAGTTTTTACAAAATGTGTGTAATTGTGAATGTAGAACTTGACTCGCATAATGATCAATAATTGTATTGTGTAGTTATAAATAGTATCATGTGTAGCATTGTAAAACATTTGCAAACTGACTTTATGTAACCTGCACATCCTCCCTGCTGCACGCACAACCCTCACTTTTTCTGAATTTTTTTTAAAAAGCTTTGTTGTTTTTTTTTATTTGTTTTTCCTCTTCTGTTACCCCATTTATGCCATTGCAAATAAATCACAATATTCACATATTTACTGTTTTTATTCCATAACACTGCATGTTCTTATATCTTACAGTAGTTGTACTGTTACTTTAATCATTTGGGCATTTGTATTAAGTATTTCATTTACTCTGTGGTTTTAACTGTCACAAAATGTTAAATTAAATTTCATTATTAGATATTGAATGAGACTAAAAGCAGACACGATTCACAGACAGAGAGATCAAGCCTGTGCATCGTGTTTTTAAAAACATATACCACTTAGACATTTTTTGCTTGTTCATATTGTGGAACATTTCTGTCTAGCTGTAAGAGATTTTTCATATGAAATAAGAAAAGACCAAGTTACTGGCATGCACACTCCTAACGTGACCGGCACGAGGACGCGGAAGTAGTACGATCGTGATTCAGGACGCATAAAAGGAGACAAGATGGCGTTCCACATCGCTCAGTCATTGAGTTTGCCCATGCTATCGCCGACGCTTCGTCCGTCTAAACGTGAGTACTCACTTTCTTGGGTTTTTCTTGGGTTTATTTGTGTAAACTCTTGCTCTCGCTCCGAGAGAGTTCTAAAAATAAACAGCGTGGTTTTCCTGCCTGCCCATGCTATTTCCACGTTTGGGTTTACCATCCACTCTACAGGGCAAACTGCTAGTCTTCTGATCCATCTCCGGTTGCCCGTGCTGAGCTGATTAAGCAGCTGCGCGGCGAAGTCATGACTCTCCGCGGTGGCAGAGCTATGGCAGGAAAACGTGGCCCTCCGCGGGGCGCAACCCCCCCTTCTGATGTTTACACTACTCTACCAGATAAGTGGGAAGGCACGGATGATAGGTGCAGTGTTTTTTTAACCGCTCTGGATCTCGTGTTTGAGTTTAATTCCACCTGATACTCCACAGACCGGCTCTTGGCGTTGCTCTTCTCGTCTCGTTGCTGTCCGGGTAGGCAGCGGAGTGGGCCATGGCGGTTCTTCAGTCTGATTCAGATGTCGCCTATTCCTACACAGAGTTCACCCGTCAGCTAAAACTCACTTTTGAACATCCCATCCTGCTGTTGAGGTGAAGACCGACTCCAAGTTATATCATCTGCGGCATGGATGCTCGTCCGTGAGCCGCTACATTTCCGAACCCTTGCTGTCCAGACTGGGGAGACTCCGCCCTCCGGAAGGCCTACTACGAGGGACTGTCTGCGCGCATCAAGGACGAGCTTGCTGGACGAGAACTCCCAGCTACATTGGAGGGCTCCTCGCACCCTGCCGGCCATCACGCCATCACTACCCCATCTCACGTCCCGACCTTCTTCCTTCTTCTCCCACACACCAGTTCCTGAAGCTCTCTCCTCATTTACTACTGCACCTATCGGATCCGTCGGCTCTCCACATCCCGCCACGGTTGACACTGGAGCCGGGGAACCTATGCAATTAGGGCGCGCCTCCTTAACCACTGCAGAATGGGAATTTTGATTCAGAAAGGGGCTCTGCGCTTATTGCGGGTCAGCATCGCACCTCTGCCATCTGTCCTCTGCGCCCGGGAAACACGCAGACCCGGTGAGAAGTGAGAGTGGCTCACCGGGTTCCATCTCCCTCTCCACCACCCTGACCAATGATTCCCGTCTCACGGTAAGAGTGCATCTCCAGTTTGGCCACAAGTACCGCGTTCATCGATTCCGGTGCCGCTGGTAATTTCATTGACTCTTCCTATGCCAAGAAAACGGGGGTAAAGATTGAGGCGTTATCCCACCCTGTAAAATTTACATCTGTTGATGGTCGGGCCCCTCTCCTCTAGCCCCATCACCTTCCATACCCAGCCCAATACCTTCACCATCAACCAACATCAGTAACAGCTTCAAATTTACCTCACCTCCATTTCATTTCCTCCCATCATCCTCAGACACCCCTGGCTACTTCGTCATGACCCACTTATTTTCTGGACCTAAAACCGGATCCTACAATGGGGGCCGACTTGCACCGAACTCTGCCTATGGGCCCGGGCTGGGACGTGTTCTAGGGAGTCCGAGGCCCCCGAGGTCGACACAGACAACATCCCGGCAGTCTATCGGGACCTGGCTGAAGTGTTCTGTAGGAGACGCGCCACCTATCTACCTCCTCATCGCACTTACAACCTGGCCATCAACCTTCAGCCAGGCTCCGTCTAACCCCGCGGCCATCTCTACCCACTATCCGCTGCCAAGATGCAGGCGATGGATTATGTTTCCAGCGGACTTCGCCAAGGTACCATCCAGCCTTCCTCCTCACCTGTGAAGAAATGCAATGGTGGCCTACGCCCCTGTGTCGATTATTGGGGGCTCAATAACATCACCATCAAAAACCGACATCCATTGCCTCTTACCAACTCTGCCCTGGACTCTCTCTTGGGTGCCACCATCTTTTTTAAGTTGGACCTCCGGAGTGCCTACAACTTGGTGCACATCAGAAAGGGCGATGTGTGAAAGACAGCCTTCATCACCCCCACAGGACAATGCACCTGCCATTTTTCAACAATTTATCAACGATGTGTTCAGAGACATGTTAGGCCGCTGGCTGTTCATCTACATAGACGACATCCTCATATACTCCCGAACTATCAACGAACATGTCCTACACGTCAAAGCGGTCCTGAAGAGATTGCTCACCCACCAACTGTACTGTAAGTTGGAGAAGTGCGCTTTTCACGAGCGTTCCACCACATTCCTGGCCTTTGTCATCTCGTCCCAGGGTGTGGCCATGGACCCGCAGAAACTGGAAGTTGTGAGTCATTGGCCCCTACCCAAGACTCTCAAACAACTCCAATGATTTATTGGGTTTGCGAACTTCGCTTTGTCCAAGACTACAGTACGTTTGCAGCTCTGTTAACTGCTCTGACTCGTCCATTGTCTAACCCCTTCAATCTCACCTCAACTGTCATCTCGGCCTTCCATGAACTCTGTCGCCGCTTCACCACTGCTCCCATCCTTCTTCATCCTGATGCCGACAAACTGTTCATTGTGGAGGTGGAGGCTCAACCCCTGACAGGCGCGTTTTAAACTGTTTTTCGAGAACTACAACTTCCACCTGTCATACCGCCCGGGGTCCAAAAACACCAAGGCCGACGCCTTTTCACGTCAGCATGAGGAAGACGTCCCCCAGGCGGACCCCGTGCCTGTCCTACCACTCACCACAATATTCGCACCACTCCATTGGGACATAAAGACGAGGGTTCGCCAATCGCAGACTGCAGAGACCGCACCGGTAGGTGCGCACGTAGTCAGCCTGCGTGGGTTACCAAAGGACATCGTCTCGGACAGGGGGCCTCAGTTCACGTCCCGGTTCTGGAAGGCCTTCTGCCAGTCTGATCAATTCCATTTGTAGTCTGTCTTCTGGCTATCACCCACAGACTAATGGTCAGACGGAGCGGACCAACCAACAACTGGAGCGCTACCTTAGGTCCTTTGTCGCTGATTGCCAGTGCTCCTGGGCCTGCTACCTCATTTGGGCTGAACTATCCCATAACCTCCACACATCCTCCGCCACCAACCTAAGCCCATTTGAGGCATGCTACGGTTTCCTGCCTCCGATGTTCGACCATCGAGAACCGGAGGTTGAAGTACCGTCGGCCCAACAGTTGGTTCGCAGGTGTCGACGGCTCTGGGACCAAGCAAACAACGCCATCCGATGCTCCAACACCCTCTACACCCTTCAACATCGCGAATGGGACGATTTTTCCATGTAGGTGACATGGTATGGCTATCTACTAAAAATCTACACCTGCAAACTGAGTCACGAAAAACTTTCTCCAAGATTCATCGGTCCATACCGCATCACCCTTAGGATTAATCCTGTCACCTACTAGTTCCAGCTGCCTGTGGCGCTCTGGATCAATCCGATATTCCACACGTCCCAACTCAAACCCTTCACCAGTTCCCCATTGGTGAAATTATAAACATAAAAGTTTTATTTGTTTTTCCACCAAAAATAGATTCCTAAAGTGGGAAACAGGACTGTTTATATGCAGATGTAACAATTATGGATGATTCTTCAGTTGTGCTTATAAGACCTGTTAATCCAGTCCATTAGTTTAAAAGGATTCCTGAAAGATTCCCTGCCTAGAGATATATAACTGATTTTGAATGGCCTTTTAGCTACTTTTTTATTTCTTATCATCGTCATGCAGAATGCACTTGTGGCATTTCAACACTGACATGTAGCAAGAAATATGAGTATAATTTTAATGAATACCAACTGAGAAACGATGAGGAGCTTCTACACACCATCAGCTCCCATAATCCTCCCTATACTATCACACTGATCAGATTAAAAAGCCTAATAAAAAAATCTTTCACATCAGAAAATACATCAAGTCAGATAATAAGAATAAAATTGAGTTAAGGGGCAAAGAAATGGCTTTATACTCCATTAGGATGAATGCAAAACTGCAAATGAGTCTTTTGTAAATGGAATGAACAACATTAAGGAATAAAATAAAGCTATATAAGTACAATCATTTATTTGTCATTATATTTTCAATAACTCTCAGTGACTGCTAGTCAGGATCATGGTGGATTCGGAGCAACTGAGTGCACAAAGGGAAAAACTAGCGTATGCTTTTTACCAGGTAACAATGAGCATTAAACAAGTACAAACAGGTAAGAGATGAAATTGTGCTACTTATGTAGGCAAGATATTGGCAAGACATTTCCTGCCATACGTTCCCCTTCCAGTCAACTTCACATAAATATGCTTCAATACAACACTTATATTCCTTTTAGACCAGAACAAATCCATATGTATCACTGGGCATCAACTAAACACTAGTCAATCAAATGATAATAATATATTTTCAAATTGATTAAGTACTAGACAATGCCAAATATGCATGTTTTAAAAAAAATTATGCAAATAATAATTTAAAAAGTAACTCACACAGTTACAGTCATGTTCAAAAGTTAGCACCCCCTCTTTTAATTCTGTGTCATTTTGTGTATAAATTTATTTATTTTTTTTAACATTTGACCATTATGGGTCTTAGTATTTGGCAAATACAAACTCAGATGAAAAACAACATATAACTTTTTTCACCATGTAATTAATATATATATATACTAAGTTACTGCTTCCACAGGATTTAAGAGAGTAAGTTTCTGCCAGCTGCTCGTAACCTTCACCCTTGATTAATTGATCGTCAGCAGGTGTGCAGATCTCTATAAAAGCAGAAGTTTGGCTGGTCTAAAGCATTTAAGTGTGTGTGTTAAGACGATGTTAAGAGGGAAAGACATAGTCAATGATTTTAGAGAAAGATAAAAATAAATCTGGAAAGGATTATAAATTAATTCCAAAATAATTTGGAGTTTATCATTCTACAATAAGAAAAATTATTTACAAGTGAAAAGTATTCAAGACAACTGTGCCTTTCCAGGCGTGGATGTCCTAGCACGTTCACACCAAGATTAGACCACAGAGCATAAATATAAATATATATTTTTAAAAAGCCCAAAGAGCTACATCTCATGGAATTTAACATTGAACATAAAATTTTAAAGACTTTAACACTATCTTTAAAATTTAACACTGAACATGTTAAGTGCTAAGTAGGGTTGTTTGGCCTTAATGCCCTGTGCCATGCTGGGGGAAAACCAAACAGCATTTCAGCACAAAAACCTCATACTCAATGTCAAGCGCGACGATGGCGGGGTCATAACTTGGGCTTATTTTGCAGTCACGGGCCCTGGGCACCTTGCCCCCTTCGTGATTTTTTATTTTATTTTTTTGCATATTTGTCACACTTAAATAATTCAGGTAATTGAACAAATTTAAAGTAAGTTAACCTTAGTTATAAAGTTTCTTAAATAATGTCTTTTTTATTATGGGGAAAAAGAGGTCCAAACCTATTCAGCCTTATGTGAAAAAGTAATTGCTTCTCTTGCTAAATCATAAAAGATTTTTGTAAAGCATAATTGTCACTTGCCACACCCAGGGCTGATTACAGCCAGAACTGTTGAATCAACGAACCGCTTAAATAGATCCTCTTCGACAAAGTTAATCATGCTAAAACAACTAAAAAAGGAACACAATGTAAAGAAATTCAAGAACAGTTAAGAAACAAAGTAATTGACATGTATTAGTCTCGAAAGGGTTATCAAACCATTACTAAGACTTTGGGACTCCAGCAAAACACGATGAGAGACATTATCCACAAATTGAGAAACCTTGGAACAGTGGTAAACCTTATCAGGAGTGGCCACCAAGAGCACAACCACAACTTATCCAGGAGCTCATAAAAGTACACAGAACAACTGCAGGCCTCTCTTACCTTTTGTAGACTTATTCACACAGGGTCTGGAAGGTTAGGACAGCTTTGTTTTTTACATGATAAATGAAATCATATGAAAAGTGTATTTTGTGTTTACTCTGGTTATCTTTGTGTAATGTTAAAAGTTGTGTAACAATGTAAATCATCAATTGTAACAAATATGCGAGAAAAAAAAGGAAAAGATCAGGAAGGGAAAATTACTTTTTCACAGGACTGTAAGTTGACTATGAACAACTCTACATAGCAGAGTATTCAAGAAACAAATGTGCACAATGATCCAAAGCACACTAGCTAATCTATACCAGAACCACTGAAAAATAAAAGAATCAAGTCTTTGGAATGTCCATACTTTAACCCAACTGAAATGCTGTGGCAGGACCTTAAGAGAGCCGGGCATATGCGAATAGCCAAAAACCTCAATGAAATGAAGCATTGTTATAAAAAAGAATGGGCCAAAATTTCTCCATAATGAAGTGAGACTGATAAAGTCATAAACGAAATGATTAGTTCATGTTATTATTGCTAACGGTGGATGTACAAGCTATTGATTCATGGGGGTACTTAGTATTGGCCACATTTTTTTCTTTTCTTTTATTGGGGGGGTTTTACTTCTGTTAAATAAATAATGCCACGGTGAGAAAAAAATGCTATTTTTAAACAAACCCACTGAATTTAAAAGAGGAGGCACTTAGGTTTTAACATGACTGTATATAGAAAGTATGATTAGTTACAAACATTTCTTGTTTTCTTTAGCAGCTGTGTCACATAGTGGAAAAAATAAGAGCTTAGAGAATAATAGATAGAGTTCTCTCTGAACATCATAATTATTGGAGGAATATAAAATGTTAGCTGTGCACTTTTTCCACAATTTCTCTCCTGATTCAGGACAATATAATTGGAGGATGTGTGCACTTGTGTGATACCTTGTGTATCTCCATTTGCTTGGTTGTGTCTTCTCTCCTGCTCCTCTCCATCATCTCTTTCTGTAGCTTTGGATTAATTGTGTTCCATTTTACTAAATGTACCAAAGTTCTTTCCTGAATTTCTTTTTACCTGTGCACTGTGGGTGGAAACAGTTCTTTAATGCATTAAAGTAATGCTTAATTTAGTGTCCAAACCATGACGGCAGTATTATTTATAGAGGTGCATTGTACAGACTGGAGTGTTATATAGTGTTTGTCTTTTTTAATATTTTTAATATTGGTACTTAGGAATGTAGGCATAAAGGGTATTTAGAATTTTATACACATTGTAGACACTTGTATCAGCTTTGTGATGTTTTATGTAATAAAACGTGTGCTTTGCATCTTTTTTTGTTTGTTTGTTTTAATAAAGGAATTCTTAAATCTTTCTGTGCAAGACGTTTATGATGTGGAATGTGTCCAAATAGGAATGTGTCCAGCAGATTGACGATGCCAAAAAGCATTGTGAATTATTTTGTAATTTCTGGTAGACATGATGAACAGATGCCACACTGACTGATGCCAAACACTTTCCAGTATTCATGTGGAAGGATAAGTGAGCATGTGAGTATTTTGGTCTGTCTTGGTGGTGTATTCAAACAAATAAGAGATCTGGAACCGGAGTGCCACAGAGGTTCCAGAAGCAGACCAGCTCTTTGTGAGACAGCAGCTAACCACCAGGCACTTGGGTCATTACCACCTTTGCAGATTTGCAATCCCTAAGGAGCAACAGGATGAGATTCTGGTTGAAAAAAAGAGAAGGAGAGAGAGAGAGAGAGAGAGAGAGAGAGAGAGAACTGCAAGACAAATCATCCCAGGTCCCTGAAAAAACAAAGAGTACTGAAAACAAAAAGTAATAGAATGCTTTGTTGTAATTTGTAGGTTCAGCTATCCATTCACTATGCCTACTTTATGACACACTTCAGCATTTGTAACCTAATCTCTATCCACTACAACTGTAATGCATGTGTACTCACCACACACACAAGATTTATGACTTGTTTTGCAAAAAAGCATGAAAACCTATTTTCCTGAAATTCAGTTCTAATGAAAGCCTAAGGGCAGTTCCATCAATAAACGTTTATGCAAATCATATATTCTTTAAAATGCTCTCAAGAATTCCTCAGTCAAATGTCTTCGCAAATTAAGCTCTAAATTTGCATAATTCATTCCTTCAGAGAAGCAGCCACTTTTCAGAGAGAATAAGTTGTGGTTATACACTAGCAAGTTGTCAACATATGTATCTCCCAGTCTCACAAGCAAGACTAGCTTTTGCTAGAAAGTCTGACATGTTGTGTCCTAAATCTGTCCAACAACCTCCTACTCTACTAGGAAGATGACATTGGGGGACTTTTTTCTTGTACTTTTGTTGTTTTTACTTTACCTAAAATGATGACACATAGGGCAAGTACATTTAAGCGATGATGGCTTCCTCTAAAAGTCATAATTTTCATGTTTGTCTGAACTTCAAAAAGTGAGACAACTTTTTTTGTATGTCCATATCCCATCTGGTTGAGCACATTTTGGGTCACTATATATACATATTGAAAACTGTGTTGAGCCTGATTGAGCATCTCTACCATTTGGCTGAGATAGGCCATACTAAAAAAAAAAATATTTCACTGTTCCAATAAATAGTATGTCTTTTTAAAGGCTTTAAAGCATACATATTTAAAACTTTTTTTTTTTTCACTTTTTTCTTGTGAAGACAAGATGGAATTATACAAAAACTAATTAGCTTCAGAGAGGTAATTGAAAATATCTACAAATGTTCCTTATGTTTGTAATTAATTAGTGTACAAGCACAATTCACAAATTCTTGTTTTGTTCCAGTAGTTGATCTGTCAAACTTGATTTCTTTTATTCTATTATACTTTATTTTATTCCATTCCCTTCCTGCAATGGCTTTCTTTCTCATATATACAGTACAGGATATATATAACTGTAATGTGTATCTGTACATTGAAGATATTTGCTAAAAAAAAATATTTCAGGAAACATAAGAGTAATAGAACACATCAAGATATTTTTTGGAATTTTTCTCTGTCTGTCTGTTTGTGCACGCATCACGTAAAAACTACTGAACAAATTTTAATCAGTTTTAACAGGTGTATTTGGCCGAGACTGAGGTAACATACAGGCTTTGTTTCACTGGAGGAAAATATATGCTCCTTTGAAATTTCAATGGAAAACACCTTTATTATAGAAAAAAAAATCTACCTTGAAAAAATCATTAGTTCATTTAAAAATTGACCAGATAGGACCCTATATTTTTAAATATGTGGCCAAAAGTATATGTCCTGTTGCAGCACTAACCAAAAAGTTTAAAAGTTTACTGGTTTGATCTATCTATTATCTATCAGTCAGGCTTTTTACCATCTATCTTTGTGCATATTTTTATACGCTTACCATGAAGTGACATATCAGCCATTTGGAAGATCCCTATGCTAATTTTATTTTATAAATTTCTTTCTTTTTTTTAAATGTTGCTATTATTGACTAGAAAACAAAAAAATGCAATGATTTTCTTTTTTAGGAAGGATTCAAAATTCTGTGGCCAGAAAGCGATAGGTCTCCAAAGGTAGACCTTAAGTCAAGTGAGGACTGATCAACTGTCCTTTCACGTCCTTTACTGTATATGTGACCTTCAAGAAAACAAGTTTTCTCTTTTATATCTCATTACTGGTAAGCATAGGGGAAAATCTGGGGTAACCACATAAACAATACAGATTTTGTAGATAGATGTTAGAATTAAAATTTGATTACATTTAGGTTCGGGTTAATCTGCGTTTATAAAGATTCTGAGCATGAAATAGCTGGTGACACATTCAGTTCTCATTCATAACATCCAGGGAGTAATGTGTAGTGGGTGTGCAGTATTAATGTGCACTTGTTTGAAAGGGCACTTGTTCGTTTTTGTATGCTCTGACTCACACACAGATACACACTGTCTGGAAAAGCCCTTCCAAAAAGGACTCTTTTGGAAGGGATCAGGTCTAAACATAGCACTTGAATTTTTAATACCCATCTATAGGTTGTGACCTCTGTGGCACTCATGGATCATGATGAACTCCAACAGCTCATACACTGAGCATGTACATTTGGTCTTGGGTGATATTAATAGCATCCGTACAGCTGCTACTCCAAGCCACACAGACTTCCAGAAGTGTATACGTGCAAACACACACACACACACACACACACACACACACACACACACACACACACACACACACACACACACACACACACACACACACACACACACAAAATGTAGCTGTGTCGGGGGACACTCTGCCCTTGGTAGGGGACTTTGGAAAAGGAGAATTGTCCTTTTGTCCTTGATTGGGAGGCTGTTAGAGGCACAGCAAAAGAGCTCCTGTTTGTGCCCAGACTTTCTTCCTAATTAGCCAGTTTGCTTGCTTAAAACCAAAGTTTTCATCCCTGCTGAGATTATTACCATTAGTTTACACCGACACGCAGAAACACATTTGCTGCTGTGTGTTTATGAAGTGACAGACAGCAGGAGGCTTAAACAATGTTGTTGCTTTTTTTCTTCTTCTTCTTGAAATTAGACAAGTCAAGTCCAGCCACTGAAAATGTGTGCAGAAAATTATCTTGGACTTGATTTACATGTCCTCATGGGTATACTTCATTTGGGATGATGAAATCGGTGCTTTTCTTCAAACCATCACAAATCATGACTTTTGATTGGAAGTCAATCTAATTTCTTTTATCCATTATTAATTCAGCTTAAAGCATTAGAAAATGCAGACTTCTACATGTTAAGGGACATCCTGGTAATCACTCTGGTCTGATACAGGGGATAATAATTATTATTAATAATAAATAATATAATTTCCCCAACTATTAATAATTTCCCCAATTATTATATAATAGGGGAAAAGAGCAGCTTGTCATCAGGGAAGAGCAAAGTCTTCCTGTTGAAGTTGTTTCACAAACACCCAAAACACCATTTACATAAAAAAAAAAGAAAGAAAGAGAAAAAGAAATGCAGATTTCTACACACTATGGGACACCCTGTCTTAATCCTATTTGATTTTCTGTTTTTAATCAATATACTGTGTTACTTGTGGAATGATTTCACCACTGTCCAAGATACTGGGCGTGTGTATTTTCTAATAGTGTGTGTTTAGCAGAAAGATTGAGTGGGTGGAAATACCAGATGGCAAAGAGAGATCTCTTCCTATAGAGGACATTTAGAGTGCTATTTACTGGAATATGATGGATGTGTCCATTGTACACCTGTGGTCCTACGTCTTTTATTTATTTATTTATTTATTTATTTATTTATTTATTTATTTATTTATTTACTAGAGCAGAGGCAGCACGGTGGTGTAGTGGTTAGCAATGTCGCCTTGCACCGCCAGGCTCCGGGTTCGATTCTCGTCTCTGTCTTGCATGCTCTCCCTGTGATTGGTGGGTTTTCTTCTACAAAGACATGTAGGTTAGGTTAATCGGTGTTCGCAAATTGGCTGTAGTGTGTGTATGTGTGCGGCTTGTGCTCTAAGTCTCCTGGGATAGACTCCAGGCCCCCCGTGACCCTGAATGGTCTAGAGCAATGCCTTGACAGGTTTCTCATGTTGAGGCAAACTTAAATGTTATAATGAAGTCATGTGATAATTATTCATTTGCATCTGTTGAATTTTTTAAAAAGAGCTCAGGGATAAAAATTAAAACAAGTATATGGAGTATGTACAGATGAGTGGAAGAGCACGTGAGATGTTCTGAAAGTCCACAGAAATCAACATCTTTTTTTGAACTTTTCAGATGTGCATGATGTTATAACCGTATTCCATAAAGAGCACCATATATTATAGGTCAAGAAATGAAAAAATAATCATGAATAAAGTGATCGAGTTGAGCGATAACATTTCAATGTACAAGAATAACATCATTAATTAGCAGTGTGTGTTTAATGATGTTTTTTTTTTTTTTTAATGGAGACTCGGCCATGTAAACATGCTATATGACGAGTACTAATGAGTTCCCGATTTAGCCGCTTCATTAAAGAGTAATGTATTGCTTGGTGACAGGGCATGTGGGAAGAGAACGGATGTGAGAATGTGAGAGTTTGCTAGTAGATGAGGATAGAAACGGGAGCGAGAGTCGAAGTCACGATCGTGATCTCTGATGTGAGATTGTTAGCTGTGCATGTCCAATTCAAAGTTTGATGAAACACAGTCTCCCTTAGGCTTCGTATTAATTGCGTATTCCTGGATGCTGGATGGTGTGTAATGATGATGTCTTGCTGAGTGAGTCATTTGCTGTGCTTGAGCTATGGGACCAATGTTGAAACAGGACACAAAGGAGAGGAAAAATGTGTCTACTTTATTTCTCTCTCTCTCTCACTCACTAATAAACACACAAATCCACTGAACACTTTCTCCCACGAGGGCTGTTCAATTCAATCTTCAAGTCAGACTGGACTTTTGATTGTGCGGAATAACAGAACACAGTTATATAATCCCCTGCTACGCTAATGCACTTATCCCAGTGTTTCGCCAGTGCTTGGAAACCATCAGGGTGGAAAGATTTCTCAGTACTCCGGAGCCATTATCAGACTGCCTGCTTCATGTCTGAAACTCTGGCCTCCCAGGAACTCTCTTAATGGTCCAAACAAATAGAAGTGGCTTGGAGCGAGATCAGGACAGATGCGTCTCCTCTGCAAGTTGGCAACAAGAGTCTCATCACCGTACTGCGCTTAAACTCTTCTGTAAACATCAAGCGGTTCTGGGTCTCCGAGTGGCGCAGTGGTAAAGCGCTCGCCCTATCATCCGGAGATCGCAAGTTTGATCCCCGGGTGATGCTGTAACCTCTCACAGCTGGAGGTCTAAAGAGAGCTGATTGGCCGAGCTCTCTCAGAGAGGAGGGATGAGAGGTACTTAGTGCTCTCACATTTGTTACGGCTCTACAGCCAATCAGGGGCCTCTGTGAGCTCGCGCGGATGGAAGGAGCGGATAGCACTGTCCTCCGAGTGTGTTACTCCGCCCCCAATGGTGTGTGAGCGAGCAGTTCGAAAAGATACAGTCAGCTGGCGTCACATAGTTTGGACGTAACACTTGATAGGCTTCGGTTCTCCAGACTGAGTGATAGTAGCCTTAATGTGGGAGCCCCCTAGTGACGGGGAGGAACTGGACATGACTAAATTAGGGAGAAAATTGGGGAAAAATCCAAAAAAATTAAATAAAAAAAATCAATCAATTCTATGTGAGAACTGATTGATGTTTACAGAAGAGTTCTATTTCGGCACGTCCCGGTTTGACTCGAACGCTCCTATACAACTCATAGCATCAGACAGCTTCCGTTTCTATCTAAGAGACTCCATAGCCTCACTCCATTGTTGCTTCTATATCTTAAAACTACAGCTTAAATTACACTTGTGAAAAATGCTGTATATAATTACTCAGGAGGAGCAAATAGAAGATGATGTAATGCTGATGTACTTAATATTCATGTGCCCTAACAAAATGCTCAAAATAGTTCATTAGATGTTTTATGAGTCTTCCTTCCATCACTAAATCCACCCTAAACTGTATTTCTGGCTTTTCTGCTGTCATAAAAAACTTGCCACAGGGATGTTTTATTCGGATTATTAACACTGTTAAATGCTGTGAAATAAATGTGTAATTTGAAGAGTAAATGTGAAATTATAAAGTTTGTCGCCCTCCTCCAGTTTCCTGCTTGGTGGAAGTTTCTAGAAGCCGTATCTAGGACATGGGGAAATCACCAGAGCTCTGGGATTCGACCATGTGATCATGGCTCAGAAGAGGCCCATGGGCACACCGAGCCTGGGTCAAAACAGGCATTTACAAAGTCACGGTATTTCAGCAGAAACAGCATGGTGCAGGATACAGCATGGTACAGCACTGTTCGTTTCTGAGCAATTTAAAGTGCTATGACATATTAGACTCTTCAACTTTTTACAACAAGCTTGTCATGTGCATATATAAAATGAATAACCAGTGATAAACTGAGTATTCTGGCTAATTAATGTACAGGTGGGGTGAAATAAAACAAGAATCTTATCACATGCAGGCACACATGCAAAAATTATTCAAAATTGATCGGATTTCTCTTCCAAGAATTGACAACTTATTCCGTCATTCTGTGAAATCTTCACCCATCTGAACGAACCTGCCCGGGAGAATAGAAGTAATGACAGGATGGTACCGATTTCCTATACAGGGCTTTCTCTCTCTCTCTCTCTCTCTATACATCCTGTATAAGAATCACTTAAGTTCTCAGAAACTATTTCACACTGCCACCTAGTGGAAAACAGAAATCCTTTTATAAGCCGACTTGGTTTAGGCAGGTTCACGCTCTAGATTTCTCCGAAAACTTTAATAAACGACACAGCTATGAAATGAGAGAGAGGCATAAATACATAATCAGATTTTTATTGCATCGGAAGCCTGGATTTAAACTCCAGTGGAGCAATACAAGAAAAAGTACCTTAAAAAAAAAGGTAGTTCACATGAAAACATACAGGAACTGAGACAAATGTGATTGCTTTCTTTTATCGACAGACATATGGCTTAAAATTGAGTTTGATCTAAATTTGGAAACAGCAGCAGCCTGATGCAATGAGACTGAACTATGTGAAAGTCATACAGAACAAACATTATTTTTAATATTAGGACGTCAGCCAGAGCAGAGAAAGAAATGATTGATCAAAATACATCATTTGTTCTCCACTGAGTCTCAATGTTAAACATATTCAATAATATGCAGGTGGTTACGTCCACAAGGTATTTCTCTTTTCCCTTTTGTTCATGGCTCCTGCCTACAGACTCACTCACAATCAAAGAGATCACAATAAAAGACAGATGTTGCACTTAAAAGGTGTATGTTAGTTCCATGGCAGGAATTTTCAGTTACCACCCAGCTCTATTTTGAACTTTATAGGTGGCAAAGAGATACTAACATACACTGATCAGCCACAACACTAACACAACCGACAACAAGTGAATTCAATGATATTGATTATTAATTATATATCAGCAGACTGGAGATAGAATCATGGGCTCTCTAGGCTCATTTATGCCTGTAGAGACAAAAGGCTAGCCCCGTCTGTTCTGATCCCAAACAAAATCCAATGTTGTTGGAAAAAACAGGTGACCACGATAGAAAGGTACCAAAACATCCAGTACATCACTGGACAAACAAATCTGATCCGTGGAGGCCACAACCCACAACATCCAAAGGATCTGATCAAGCACCAGACACCACAGGATATCCTCAGAGGTCTTGTGGGGTCGTGCTACTGTGTCGTGAGGACCTCTCACAATATTGAGCTTAATGTTTTGCATTTCGGTGTTAAGGCTGATCGGTGTATGTGCATGGCAGACAAGTAACAACTCCAAAGACACGGCAGACACATATATACGTTAAACATAATAGTGCTTGTGTCTGCTGATATACATGTAAAATAAAAAGGTGATCACAGCAGAAAGTAAGCAATATGAATTCTAAACATTTATAAACACCTTTTCTTTCATTTTCATTTCAATCATCTCACGTCACCACATGAATCTCTGCACTGCAGGGCTGTCAGGCCACTGGAATGTCTTCTGAATAAAGATGTAGACTGTCACCACATTGACCGCAGTATACAGAGCAAATTCAAGGAGCAGTCTGGGGGAGGATGAAAGAGGCACGTGGACTCGGTACAGCAGATACGGCAGGATGAAATACCGAAACTCGAGAAGCTTCTGAGGAACCGTAGCAGCCACCAGACAGGCGCAAAATGCCAAGCTCCAAAACAGTGACTTGGAATTCAGCGTGTCCACAAAGTTCCATGCTGCGAACAGGTATGCAGGGACGAGGACAAAACGAACCAGCTCGTGCTTCTGGAAAATTCTCTTCCATACGTAAAAGGGAAAATGCCGGTTATCTGCTAATAGGTACTTGTGGACAAACGTGAACTTCCAAACCAGAAGCAGAGATAGAGCTGTGGCCAGGAGAAAGAGAAATGGATGTTTCCGGAGATACTGCGCAAATCTACTGAGCCTCTGGTGACATAGGGATACCGGAAGAGAGAAGATTAATGCAAAGGAAAAGAAATAAAACAGCTGAGGCGCATTCAGGCAGGCTTCATGATTGCTCCGGTCCCCGACCACAATCCCATGGTTCAACACCACAAAAACAACAAAGCCCAAAATGACTACAGCATAAGGCCAGGTTGATAAAATCAGACTCTTTATGTTGGCTGGTGAAGTGACATATTTCAGTAAAAAGTGTGCTAGTCTCATCACACTGCTAAACTGCAGTGACATCTGCGATGTTGATTTCTCATCCCGCTTTTTCGTCTGTTCCAGCCTCCAGGCCTCATCCATTTTCTGAGCAACGACTGACCCGGCACAGAAAGCCACCCAGATGATGTTGGTCTGGCGGAACAGGATGGCGCAGGTACCCAGGAGAGCTGAAGCTTTGTGGCATCTGTATAAACCCATGAGGTAGGCGAAGAGAATGAAGAAGGTGGAGCCGGCGTCTGTGTAGTACAGGAATGTGAAGAAGTAGAGCACTGGGAAGGAGGACAGACTCAGGGCAGAGAGCACTCGCCGTCCAGTCGCACGGGACTACAAGAGAGGGAAAAAAAAAGGAAAGAGAACAAGGACACTTGATATATTATGGTCCAACAAGCTTAATTCTGCATTATTGTAACTGCTAAAGTGTGCATGCAGACTTATACCAGTTGACAAATCTCATTAGTTAGAAGATGCTGATTAATTTTCCTAAACAGCAGCTATGACATTGTTTTGCAATTTGATTTTTTTATTAGAATTACAGTTTATAGCAATGCACCGGTTCTTATAATGCATCTTAGCGTTTCTATAGTAATTTGTTTAAACAGGCAAACCCTGCACATCCATTACACAATACGCGTTCAAGACAAACCGAGATTTATGGTAAAACTTCCTGTTCATAAAGTTGTAAAATCGATTGACATTTACAGAAGGCTTTAAGCTTTAGCTGCAGTAAAACATATGAATAATGCAAACATTTAAAGAAAGCCGTACACTGACGTGAATGACGAGCTGGGTAGCAGCCCTATGCAGTCAGTATGAGTGGAAAAACTGATCGACAGAATTGGCAGCAACATGTGGAAGGAATCATCTCTCTGTGTCAACTGTACACACAGTTATCGACGAACACCACTTGCAGGAGTTATTGCCACATCCCCCTTACAGTCTAGACCTCGCACTAAGCCATTTCCACACATTTTGGGCCATTAAAGGGTTTCCTGGGAGGCCAGCGTTTCAACGTGAAGTCGTCTGATCATGGCTCCCTTGTAATACTGAGATAAGTGCATTAGTGTAGCAAAGGATTACACAGAGAAATAAACGTAGATTATTCTGTGTTCGCAATCAAAAATCCCAGTTTGATTTGAACATCCTTTGCAATTGGTTTATAAAGTGTTTATATACACCACAAACAGTTACAAAGTTTCAAAGATACGACCACTCATTCATGCATGTTAAACCGCTGACGTTAGATCACATGTCCAGCATACATTGTCATGTGACTGCCAATTGTGTTAGAAAACCCTAAACATAGTTTGTTGGACTTACGAACAAACTGGACTTACGAACAAGCTCTCGGAACGAAACTCATTCATATGTTGGGGACTTACTTAACAACTCTGCAACTTGGGAAAATATTCAGGCCAGACCATTTTTTAGTCTTCTCACATTCAAAAAGCAAGCATGGTAAGCAGATACAACATAAGTGACAATAGGAACTAACTTTACACAACACGAAATGCAACCATGACTAGTTCCATACATACATATATCATTTAGTTATAAATAATTACTGTAATAATAATTGCAATAAGTAATAATTGTAACTGCAAGGATAAAGATTAATACCTTTTCCTTCGGGTGTATTTTGCAGATGAGGAGATAGAGGATGTAGAAATTTCCACAGTTGAAAAGCACATTAATGAACCGCAGCATTGCAGTGGAGCACACGGCTGATCCTGTCCAACCCACCAACCACATGACTGGTTTAATCACTCCGACTGACAGCAGGTACAGTCCAGGCAGTGTAGTGATCATAGGGTCCCACTAAGGAAAAAACAATAATAAATAAAAAGTAAAAAAAAGACAGCAACCTCACTATTTACCAACAAAACCCAGAGCCTCCGTAAGCGTTCAAAACGAGGCATTCCTGACAGACATTACTTTTTGGTTGCCAATTTCTTTCTTTCTTTAATAAATTACCTGTATAGTGTATGCTCTCAAAGTGTGGTAATAAAACTAGCAATGCTTTTACAGAAGGCTCCTTTGAAGTTCTGCCTGCTCAGAACAATCACATCATGCGTCAAGGTTGTTTCCTGATACAAATGTGGATCACGATCATAGACACCAAAGGCTTACCCAAGCTTGCAGGGGCCGAAAGCTAGCCTGTCTGGTCCCATCCCACAAAAAAGCCAATGCAGCACAACTCACCAAAAAAAGTAAATACTGGCCACAATAGAATACTCGGTGCATCACAGCTTACTACACAGGGGGCCTCAAATCCCAATCAGACTGAGCACCCATGGGATGCACCAGACAAAAAAAGCCTGATCCATGGAGGCCCCAGCCCACAAGTCACAGCACCTAAAGGATCAGCTGCTAATGTCTGAGGGGCCAGAACTGCCTTGGGGGACCATGGGGAAACGTTACAATACTGGGTGTAATGTTTTGCATTGCAGTGTTATGGCTGATCACCATTTAATCTGAGAGACTTACTAAATAATCTCACTAACAAGACTCATCTCACTAACAAGTGGTTTTCTTATGGTCATACAACTGTTTATTCCCAATCCTGAGTTCATAGCACAAATGCATGTAGAAATGCTATCACTATTAAACATGGCAGTGATTATGGTACCATAACATGGTAGTGGTTAGCACTGTCGCCTTGCACCTCCGGGGTCCAGGTTCGATTCCCATCTCTGCATGCATGGATTTAGCATGTGCTTGGGGTTTCCTCCTATAATCCAAAAAAACAGCCCCGGACCTGCCTTGCCTTTTCCATCATGTGAAGACTGTTGCTTCGCCTGAAAGTCGTAACCATACATCCCAGTTTTAACTCCCTGTAACTCCCATGATCCTAGTCAAGAAGGACAGGCTCTCCATGGCACGCTGATGGAGCTCTGGGTTGACTTCAGTGCAATGTTATTTCTGCTTCTAGATTAGCAGCCTGGGGACGAACTTGGCACCAACATGGTGCATGTTCAAACCACATGTGAGGATTTCCTGGACTGTTCCATATGACACACCAACAATGGCAGTAATGGTTTTGATATTCAATGACTAAAATGACTAATTGCAGCATCGCCGTTCGCCCTTGCCGAAACATGTCAAACGTCTCTGAGGCAGATTTGCCCAGTTTTAATTTTAACTTGCTGTCCATGATGAAATCGCAGACGTGGTCAGAATGGCACCAGTTGTACAACTCCGGATGTACACAGGACGATGTCTTTTGGCACCCTGACTTGTGAAGGCCTGTGCTCCCTGTGACTGTGAGTGCTGCTTTGTCCTGCCATCTGCTGGCGTGTTACTAAACTAGTCTCGAAACTTTTTCATACCACCTTGAATACTTTATGCAATATAAAATATGTCTAGAAAATAAATAGAAGCAACTAACTAATGTCTAATTATGTATATTATATATAATTTTTTAAAAATGCTTAAAATGATCTTGTAATAGTTTTTGCACTGAATAAGAATTAATAAACAGCTCTAGTATCTGATCCATAATAAATACAACAATGGTAAATTAAATAACAGGAGATTTGCGATCACATCTACGTGTAGACCTGTTTGAGGGAGGAATTGATGTTTTTACCTCGTTAAATTTCCCATCACAGTATTTCTGAGCTTGTGGAACGTGAAAGATTTCGTCCATATACGACTCTCTTTGCTCCCGGGTTATTTTAGAAAAAACAAGACATGATATAAAAAAATTTGTGCTACAAACAACAGGGAAGATGTAGCCTTCAAACCTCTCCATTATTTTATTTTTGCTTTAAAAACTCGAGTCACAACCCAAACAAAATAACACAACCACAACAGCATCAGCAGCTTCCACTACTGTAACTACTACAACACCGATGCCGCCATTGTGCTGAAACTGCCTGGGGTTTGGGTGTGTTTCAAGTCGCTCACGTTTATTAACAACCTAGTGCACTCATTATAGGAAGTAATGTTAGAACTGTACACCATATGTAGGGCGTAAGAAGCGATTTGGAACACAGCACAGACTGTTAACTGGTCATCAGGCGTTCCCACTTTTCCGGGTGGATATTGTAGCTTTAGCTCAGACGTTCCGCCTGATGATGTTTTCTTTTAAATTACTTTACAATCAATCAACAAGTATATTAATCACTCGATTAAAAGGTTGAATATAGTTTGCCTCAAGATGCAAATTTAATTATATATATATATATATATTTAACAGCCGTGTAAAGGTACGCACTCGGAACATTTAATATGGCTCATGGTGTTACAATATTATCACCCCGCCTTGCACTGTAGTCAGTTTGGAAAGTTTCAGGTTCTTCGGGATGCAGCTCACCAGTAGTTTGGAGCTATTTCCGGAGTTCGCAGTGACTCAGCTGCTTTTCAGAGATGTTAAAAACTGTGCAGAATTAAGAAAGATGGCGGTGGAGGGGAAAATAGTCGGCGCGTTGATAAACCCATCCATGGTGAGTGTTTAGACCCAGCTCAGTGTACTGGAGAGAGGTGTAGGGTTGCGTGCTCCTCCTAGGACAATTGATTAAGAAAATATATAGGAATATTTACACAAGTGTAACAAAAAGATGAACCTGTGAATGACCAGAGCTGAAAAAGAGTTTAGATTCAATTATTTGTCACATGTACCTTACAGCACAGTGAAATGATTTTTAAAATATATCAGTTAAGAAATTGCAGTCAGAGAACAGGGTCAGCCTAGATGGTTATTCCAGTGGTGTCTTAATTAGTTAAGGCTGTGGGTTACTTATCAGGTGGTAGGGGTTCAAGCCCCAACACCACCAAGTTGCCACTGTTGAGCCCAATCTGCTTCAGGCGTGCTGTATCCTGGTTGACCCCAGCTTCCTACTGGGATATGGGGGTGGGGGGATTCACTGTGCTGTAAGTTACATGGACAAATAATTGACTAATTCTTATTAATAATAATAAAGATACCGTGCTCCTGGAGCAGATATGGTTAAGGGTGTTGCTTAACGGCTCAACATTGGCACCTTGGCAGTCCTGGGGCTTGAACCCTTGACCTCCCAGTCAATAACCCAGAGCCTTAACTGACTGAGCCGTCACTGCCTGCCTTAAAAGAGAAACGTCAGGAATGAAAAGATGGCAAATATACAAACAGTTTCAGTGGTTACTAATAACAGGTTTTAATGTAGTGAAGGTGAAAATATTTGTCATGTATACGTAGAAAGTTATCCCAGTTTGTTAAGGCATTGGATGCGGAAGTCAGGATTAGTTTCCCAGAATCCTGCACTCCATCAGTAATAGCTAGGATATGTTGTGGCTTGAACTCACAAACTCCTGTGCAGAGTCTTATGCATTGCCTCAATTTCAAATCTGTAAAACCACACAATAAGTAATTAAGTGTAAATTTATCAGAGGTCACACATGACCAGGATTTTTGAATGTGCAGAATAACAGAACACCATTATGAGTGTGAAAACTTTATTTCTCTATATTCTTGTAATCACCAGCTACATCAGCTAATGCACTTATACCAGCATTTTACTAGTGCTTGCTTTGTTTTACTAGTGATACCATCAAGGTAGATAGTTTTCTCAGTACGTCAGAGGCACGATCGGACTGCCTGCTTCATGTCTAAAACACTGACATCCCGGGAACTCCTTTAATGTCCCAAAAATGTGGAAATGGCTTGGAGCGAAGTCAGGACCTTACAGAAAATGAAACTCCTAGACGAGTTTCTGTAATGTGCAAGTAGTGGTGGTGAATGTTTAACGTGTGTACAGTTCCCACATTACACGGTGGGGATAAGTTTCCATCAGTCTGCAAAGATTAGGCGTTCCACGATGGCAGTGGGATTTAAGCCACCATGGCTTGGATTCACAGAAGTATGACCTTCTTTATGATCTAAAATGTTTTACTGTGTCTAAGAGACTCCTCACTGTACTGTGCTTGAAGTCTTCTGTAAATGTCAGTCGCTTTTACTCCTTCACCTACAACTTTCATCACAAGTCCCAGTTTGACTTGAACATCTCTTCTATAAATGCATGTAGGTATGATTTGCCTTGCTTTGTCTTTGTGAAGGTTTTGGATCCCTTCCAAGCTCTACTAGCAGCAAATAAAGCAGTTCATGTACAGAAGATTGGGAAAATGAAAACAAGAAGCTTATACTCTGAAATCATCTTCAATCTTTCACCAACAAACAACGTAAGTGGTGCCTCACTACTACATGCAGAGAGTCTATCTCAAATATGGTTTCGATATGTGTTAGCCACAAGTCTGGAGTGTTTCCATTTATCAAACAAATAAATAACAAATTGCACAGAACCATAACCACCAAAATATCTCTTCTGGGTTTTAAGTAATGTCTCCTAATGTCTACACAGATCTCTGAGGCTTTTAAAAGGTTTGGGATCTCAGACAATGACAATGCAGTTCTCATTGTCCTGGTTCATAACACAGAAGAAGTATACAATAAGGATGATATCCTGTCTAAGGTGGACGGCCAACAGATCCCAGCTGATCAAATCTCCACCCTCAGTGATCTTGCCAAGATTAAAAAGGTTTGATTTGTTTTAGAAACACTCTTTGTTATAATCTCAGTTCTGTACCTTGCATGAGTTTCATGCTTCTGAGAATAATATCCTGTCTTTACTTTTGTCATTCCAGCTTTATAAAGTTGCACCCCAAGAAGAAAAGTGTGGTAGTGTTTTGGATGCTGTTATCTGCAGAATGGCTGCTAAGGATGTTGTATAGTGTATTTTTCTCATGTCAAAAATACATGTTCTTTATTTATTTCTGTTTAAGCCTTTGAATTTTTTACAATAAAAAAATTTGCTCTAAAAGATGTCAGCATTTTCTTTTTGAGAGGGTTGTGACAAATGTAGAAAGAAACAAGTCATCAGAGTACGGTGTTTACACAAGTATGAATAAAGAATAGATGAGCCCTAAGACAGACGAGTCCTAATATTCCACAAATAATTGGAATAACGTGTCAGAGGTAGCTCAAAGCACTGGACTATGGTTTGGAAGTTCCCAGGTTTAAACTACACAACCACAAACCTCAACTGCTCAGATTGATAATGCGATAAAATGTAAGTCGCTCTGGATAAGGCCGTCTGCCAAATGCGTAATAATATCCATTGTAAACACTTGACCTTATTGTTTCTCTCCTGATGGAATGCGCATGTTTTCCCCACGACACGGTTACTTTAGGTGATGTGACCAATTTCTAGGAAATTTTGCTTTATTTTCTGATCTGTAAACTCTGAGAACAACTCTCTTGCATACATCCACTAAGTGTCTGGCTGAGGAATGGGCACTGATTGGTTCGCCATTTCACATGTAGTAAAACATCTAACCAATCATAGATAAGACTGAATTCTTGTAACCAATCATAACCCAGAAGGTGGGCTTTATCAGAAAATATGACAAGCTTAACTTGACCTCAAAATTGGAGGAAAATACTCTTGGTATTTTATTTTGTGTGGTTTTTTTATATCCTTATTTCCTGAAGTGAGGTAGAAGTATAATTTGTTTATGTAGCAATCCAATTAAGTCAGCTTATGACCTGAATGTACTGAGTGACCAGGTTATCACATTTACAAGTTTTATCCTCCCTGATGGCAGAGGCATATTTCAGGACTCAACTTTTGAAAGAGTGTCTCTGGGAGCATGAGGAATCATTTTCACACATGAACCGTCCACCACAGTGCGCGTCATAATCAAAGCTAAATGTGATCAAATGAATATTAGTGTTCCGACTTTTTTTGGTCCGACAGTGTACAATCTCTTGGTGAAGAGTACACAGAGTCTAAATTATGATTTTATAATTATAAAATAAATAATTTTTTTTTAAAAAGATGGAGAACCTTAGAGTTTCTGAACTTGACTCTTTTCTCCCATGCCTACACATTAATGATATAGTTTGTACAGCTCTGGTTAAACATCCTTTCTTACAGCAGCTCATTTATTTTAATGAGACAAGAAATTGCAGCTCTCCAGCTGTGTAATGGTTGCTCCTGTCGCTCGTCAGACAGAAAGGTCAGACATGCTCATTTTGCATTGCATCTGAATTATTTCTTCCATGAAGTCCTCCAGTTCTAGTTTCTGTTGACAGTACATCTTCATGCATGAGCTCTGCAAGCTTTTTTGCTTTTTTTTAAGCAAGCAGCAATTACACACCTAGAGTATAGATGGAATGCTAATGAACACAGTGAACCTGAGGTCCAGGATTTTTAATCACTCAATAATAGTTAAAATAGCCCATATTTAATGTCTTTCCAAAAGATTGATCTCAGACAGTTTCTGTGAAATGTCATTTTTAGTACACTAGCCTTTTTTCTATAGAAAATTTAACATAAAAGTTAATATGCAGGATGGCACAGAATGTGGCACTGCCACATCACAGTTCCCGGGTTTACAGTTCAATCCTGTGGAGAGATGCATGCTCTCTTTTTGTTTCTAAGGAATTTCATTCAAATTTTCTTCCCCGTCTCCCAGAATTCACCCCAAAGATCATGCTGTTCCACTTTTTTACTCAAGAAAGCGGACATGTTTTTTTTGTTTTGTGCACTCCATTGTGAATGCTACATCTGCATCTTCTTGTTCTTTATCTCTCTCAATCTTTTCCACTTTCTCTCTTCTCTCATTCGCTTTTCTTTGATTTATCTCAGCCTCTTTCTGCATCCTTTGCTCTTCAATCCTCTCCCTCAACTGCCTTTTCTCATCCTTTTTCTTCTTTTTCTCTTTAATTGTCTTCTCCATTATCTCCCTCTCATTCTTGTCTTTCTCACTCGCTCTTGGTGCCACCTTCTTTTTACAGCTATCGTAGAAGCTCTCATTCTCTATCTTCTGCCTTTTCAGTGCCAAAAGTTTCTCTTTTACCTCAATCTTTTGCTCCTTCATTTTAAAAAAATTCTGCACCTTTTTCTTCTCCTCTTCAAAAGCATGCAATGCTTTGTCAAGGTCCCATCTTTCCTCTTTGATTGCCTTCCATTCTTCATATTTCTTCAGTGTTATTTTCTTAAATTCCCTCCACTCATTCTCAAGTGTCGACTGTCCCGCCAATAGTTTCTCTTGCTCTTTCTTTAACTTCTTAACCTTTTTAGCTTCCTCTTTCCTCCATGTTTCCTGCAGCTCCTCCAATAGCTTTATTTCCTGCTCTCTCTCAGAGAGCTTCTGCTTCTCAAACGCGATCAACTCGCAGTGCTTTGCTACTTTGTCTTTCTCCTTCTTGAGTTTTCTCTCCATTGTTTCGATATTGTTCAATCTCTCTATTATCTGCTCTTTCCCGAACTCCATCTCCTCAAGTTCCTCCTTCTCAGAAGCAATCATCTCCCTTTGCTTAGCGAGTTCTTGTTCCTGGTGTTTAAGGTATCTCTCATGAACTATCAGACCTTCAAGTCTCTCCCTTTCTATTTTTACCTCCCTCTTTTCTGTCGCTATTTGGTGTCTCTCTCTTTCGTGTATTTTTATCTCTTCCAACATCTCCAGGCACTCCTCTTTCTGCTTTTCAATATGCTTCTCCTCATTCCTGATGTCCTGCATTCTCAGTTCCAGAGCGCTCATTAGCTTCTTCTTCTCCTCTTCATGCATCTTTCTCTCTCTCTGTATCATCTCTGAAATCTGTTTCAGTTCTGCAGCACAGCATTAAATTACGTTTAATGTTTAATGAGCATTAATTTAAGTCTGAATTGTGTTTATCTATCAGCTTAACAATCAATGAGTAATAGAAACATGAACATAACCAGCCTATGAGGAAAGAAATAGTTTACCAAAAGAGGACCTTAATGTAATTAATGCAGGAAGATGCAAACAGTTCTATATTTTTCTGTCCTATTTCTCAAATCTCAGTAAACTGACAATGATTGAAAACTCAGGCATTACTGTAGATGCTCTCTGGTTCAATTGAATAGCCAAAAATATAATTGTACACATTGCAGATTTTGCCTAATATTTAGGTGGATTATGATCAGATTGGGTCCATAAAATGTATTTTACATAAAGTTTTACATTTATATAATTTAGAACAGAAGGCGAAACTGAACTTTATTCAATAAAGTTGTAATGTTTCTCCTATTTTATAATTAATTTTTGAAAGCTATGAACCTAAAAGAGTGGCATAGTGGCTAGCTCTGTGGCCTTACATGTCGAGGGTTTGAGTCCACCTTGGGTATGTGTGAGAGGGGTTTGCATGTTCTCCTCGTGCTTGGTGAATTACACACAAACACACACTACGGCAATTTTGGACATGCCAATTAACCTAACCTGCATGTCTTTAGACTGCGGAAGAAAACCTGGACCAAGCACAGGGAGAACATGCAACTTCCAAACACACAGACCCGAGGCGGGATTCGAACCCTCAACCTTTTTACTTTTATTTGATTTAATACCATCTGTTCCAATACTTTCATTGACCTAAAAATCTGGATAAAGTGCCAAGTCCTAAGCTGTTTAAAACATCAAGTTACTGATTACTGCCTTATATTTATCTTTACCTTTTCATCTGAAACCCAATGTCTTCAGGAAATATGCATATCTCAGCAAATTATTAATACATGCCAATATAGCAATTTTTCTTTATAATTTTAACTAATGAAATATTACATTTGCATTGATCAATATTTTTGTTACTACCTCTACACCTGCATTGTTCATAATTTTTCTCTATTCCATCTGTTTTAGTAAGCCATCTCACCTTTCTCTTGATCCTCCTTCCATTTTCTTAACGCTTCATTTGTTTTATCCTCATCTGTTATACTTTTGGGTCTGTCATTCTCTGTACTCTCTGTCTTTTTTATTCTTTCTCCTTAAAAGGGAAGATTGAGTATAGGAAATTATTACAATTATTACATTTACTGAATAGGCTATGAATTGAATGTGCAACTGACTTTTCTGAAATGTTCTTTACCATGAACAGGGTTCAGCCTCCTTATTTCATCCTCTAACCTCCACTCAGATTTTAAGCAGGAGAGCCTGTAGTCAATCTGGTGGCTCAGAACCTTCTCCATCCTTGCCATGCGCTTCTCAAGCCAAAGCCGTTGTTCCAAGTACCTTAAGCCAAGATTTAAGTCATCCTAAAATGAAATATACATGGATTAGACAAATCTTACGCACCATTATTAAGAATGAACATTTAAGAATTAGGAATTTAATCAGAACACTCTTTAATCAGAAATTCTGTCTTTAATGCATCTTCTATATTAGGGCTTAAATTAACAGTGCAGTTCTAACAAATCCTACGAACATTTAAACTCAGATGACAAGAACATACATATGTAGTCATTATTAGTAGCCAACATTCAGAAACCTGGTGGATGGGGTACTTTCTATAATTCAGTAATATGTACAAGGGGTGTTCAAGTCAGAACGTTTGATTTTGCAGAGTAAGAGAAATAAAGTGATGAGGGTAGAATGTTTTTTTTTTTTTTACATTCTGTAAATGTCAATTGGCTTTTTATCTCAAATCCCAGTTTGACTTGAACGCCCTCTTGTAGGACTTTAATTCAAACCACCTTCAACAAGAAGTTGAAGTTTCTGTCCGGGTTTTTGGGAGAATTTTTGCTCTTCTTTAACACACTGTTTCTTTACAGCTTGGTTGCTCTTCTTTAGCCACTCAGATGATGAATTTGCTGATGGGCTTGGGATCGTTATCTATTATATTATGACCTTTATCCCAGCTAAAACTGCTGGAAAGATGATCCTATATTTGACGAAACATTAATCTGATATAAAATTTTATTTTCCGTTGTTTCAGTGACTTCTGAATTCTTGTTCTCGTCAATTCAAAATAGTGCATAGTGACTATACAGCCCCGATTTCCTTTTCCCCCACTATGGTATATAATACATGACTTACTCATCATCTATACCGCTTCATCCTGTATACAGTTTCACAGGTCCCACACACACACATGCTACGGCAATTTTGGAACGCCAATTAGCCTAATCTGCATTTCTTTGGACTGAGGGAGGAAACCAGAGTACCAGGAGGAAAACCCACAGAGAACGTAGAGAGCATAGAAACTCCACACACACACAGACCCAGACTAATAATTAAACCCAGACTATAATACATTACTATTTCACTATTTGTAAAGAAATAGGGGTAGGGGAGTTAACAAAGTGGTTTAGTTGTGGTCTTCTTGGGGCTGATCAGTAGATCCCAGGTTTAAGCCCCAGAGCCACCCTCAGCCTGGTCCGTCAGTGGAAACCTGGTCCTGGGAGAAACTGCCATCAAAACGAAGGCTACATCTCCAAGCTGTTGCCTGATTGCACGTAGATGCCGTATCTACTAAAGGTATTCGATAGGCTTCATATCTGTTTTAAATAAATAAATAAACTTACCATTTATTTTACTCTTTTAAAATACTGACAGGGATAAAGAAAAAACATTATTTTTGCTTCTCATTAACTAAACAGCGGTAGAAAACTCGACGCTGATTTTTTTTCCCCTGCGTCACAGTCGTAACTGTTAGCTTAGCTGTTTACACCGGTCACCTGATTCAGTGAATCAACTTATGCTCCTAATTAACTGAAAACTTTTCCATCATTGCAAACCTTCTCACAGGAATTGGACCTGATTTATCAGAATAGACTATCTCTTGCAGCGGTGTCCTGTAGCCAGCACATGTACATTTGTACATTTGGTTTTGAATATTTTTTCACACACAGTAATTAGCGCAAAGTGCCTCGCTGTAAACGACGTTTAAAAGTGTAGTTTTTGGTTTGGACGCTGGGTGTCGCTCTGCGGCCAAGTGTACTGTACACCAGCGCTTTCCTCCTGCGTGATTGAGGCTCATCTCATTGTGCAGGCCTACATTAACGCTAACAAGGTTTTGCTAGTGTTACAAATGAGATATTTAATAAATTTCTCTAAAATGTGTGTGTGTGTGTGTGTGTGTATACATCAAGGCTGCCAGATGTATCCGAATCCAGAAGGATAACCATAAGAGAACAAGCACTCCTTAAAGCCAGAGCTGCAGATGTTAGAATATTGGTGCCCACACATCTGCCCTACTGTACATCTGGCAGAACATTCCATGCACATATCGGCCTTACCAGCCACCTGCGGACACATCGTGGAGAGCCCTCATCCTGCTAGATGTCAAGGTCCTCATCGAATATGATGGACGAACACACACACACACAAATGTTATAGTATAGAAGCTATAATTTACGAGTATTTGAGGCCAAAATGGCAGGAAGCTAACTAGCTAAACTCATTAGTGAAAAAGCTCCTCTGAGTGTGGCTAGGATTGTCAATACGTACAATACGGGATTATCCCATACTTTGAAACTAATAGACCTGCTCTGTATTGAACCCATACAGCCGTACGTTTGATAATTATTTTAATTTGGGGGGCGTAATAGTTAGGGTTGTAGTCAAGCTGTAGTCAAGTCCAAGATCAGGTTGAGCTCAACTCAAGTCTTGAGTTGAGGCCAAATTAAGATCAAGATCCTGAGTTACCAGTGATCAGACCCCTTGTGCCCTTTCGACCTGTCTAATACATTCTGGTGCTCAGCTGCTCATCACATGGAAGCCTCTGGCTGTTGCTAAGGATGGTTTCACTCAATGACCATGAACATAGTCTTGGACTCAGCTGATGGCTTGTTACTGCAGTTGCTCAATAGGTTTGGATCTGAATTTTTTTTTTTAAATTTACAAAATAGTTTTGTATATCTATCACTGAAAGTGGACCTTATATCAACTCAAACACCTTTCTTGTTATATTCAACTTTCAATAAGATTGATTTGCAGTCATACTATCTGATATCACCTAAATGAGGATGGATTTCCTGTTGAGTCTGGTTCCTCTCAAGGTTTCTTCTTATTGCCATGTTAGGGAGTTTTCCTGGCCACTTTCACCTCCAGTTTGTTCACCAGAGACAAACTGATGGTTATAACTTTTTTCTTTTCTTATTACATTTTTCTAATTCATATCCATAATTTTCCATTTTTTGTAAAGATGCTTTGCGAAATTTCCATTGTTAAAATTTCATTGAATTGAACTCAGTTAAAAGATAGAAAATAGAAAGGACATAAACATTATTTTTAGACACCATAGGTCAAGAAATGACTATAGATATAAGCAATATAGAAATGCATCATCATCAAAATTAGTAGGAAAAAAAAATCAGAAATTGGAAACAATCAGTTTGTTTATTATGCCAACAACTTGATTTTAGTGTTTTCCATGTATGAAAAATCAACAATGATTGTGATATGGCTCTGTCATGTAAATCTTTATTCACTCCTTAAAACTCTTTTTAACAAAGAATCTTGGGCAGAGGTATTGTGTAAATCAGTCTGGGTAGCTGGTAAGCTCATCTTTGGTGATGTTCCCCCCACTCAGGATTACCACAACGTTCCTGCTGTCAATGTCTGGTATCCTGTTGTTAACAACGGCCGCAAATGCAGCTGATCCTGAGGGTTCTACAACTAGACCAGCTTTGTAGAGAGCAGAAACGGCAGACATGATCTCATCATCAGTCACCAACACAATCTCCTCCACGTACTTTTGACACAATGCATACGGCAGGGCACCTAAGACATGAAACATAGAGAACACGCGCCATGTAGGCAAGGTAATAAAATATATTTATATCACGGTCTTTACGTGTGTACATGTCAAGACAGAACTTGTGATTAATTTCTCAGGGATGAAGATGTAAAACTGGCAAGTTTTTATGACATTAGAAATGCTGTTTGTGTTTTTACTTATGGGAAGAAGACTCATAAAACTTCCTTCTACTTAACTATTTTGAGCAATTTATTAGAGCACTTGAATATCATCTCAGGAGTAATTACATATAAAATTGTCCAATCATGTAATTTAAGGTCCAGTGTGTAATGTTTAAAAATCCTGAGTAGCAGAAGCTGTGCGTTATTTTAAAAAAGTGTATATATACTGTAAGTATAACAGGTGTTCATGTCAAACTGGGATTTGTGCTGGAATTTGTTGTGAATGAAGATGTCAAACAGATTGATATATTGATAAATATATTTACAGTTTGGTGATGAGATTCTTAGCTTCTATAAAACATCTGAATGGTGCAAAAGGTTTTTTTTTTTTTTTTTAAAAAGGCCGTACAACGGTAAATTATGATTCGGGCTGTGGTGGTCCAGAGCCCACTGCAGTCGTTATTGTTAACATTCAATGAGTTGAAAAGTCTCAGGAAGAACAGGAAGAAAAAGGGATGGTTTGATCCCCATAGACGTTCTACTGGGGATTTTTGTCACATCCCCATACAGTCCTGACCTTTCCACTTCCAAAGCGAGTTTTACTCTCAGAACTGAGTTCTGTTATTCTACACAAAAGCCCTGGTTTGACTTGAACACCCCGCTGTATACACACATGGACAAAATTGTTGGTACCCTTCGGTCAATGAAAGAAAAACTCACAATGGTCACAGAAATATCTTTAATCTGACAAAAGTAATAATAAATAAGAATTCTATGAATGTTAACCAATTAAAGTCAGACATTGCTTTTCAACCATGCTTCAACGGAATTATAAAAAAAATGAACTCATGGAACAGACCTGGACAAAAATGATGGTACCCCTAACTTAATAGTTTGTTGCAAAACCTTTTGAGGCAATCACTGCAATCAAACGATTCCTGTAACTGTCAATGAGACTTCTGCACCTCTGCAGGTATTTTGGCCCACTCCTCATGAGCAAGCTGCTCCAGTTGTTTCCGGTTTTGAAGGGTGCCTTTTCCAGACAGCATGTTTCAGCTCCTTCCAAAGATGCTCAATAGGATTGAGGTCAGGGCTCATAGAAGGCCACTTTAGAATAGTCCAATGTTTTCCTCTTAGCCATTCTTGGGTGTTTTTAGCGGTGTGTTTTGGGTCATTGTCCTGTTGCAAGACCCATGATCTGCGACTGAGACCCAGCTTTCTGACACTGGCCAGCACATTTCTCTCTAGAATCCCTTGATAGTCTTGAGATTTCATTGTACCCTGCACAGATTCAAGACACCCTGTGCCAGATGCAGCAAAGCAGCCCCAGAACATAACAGAGCGTCCTCCATGTTTCACAGTAGGGACAGTGTTCTTTTCTTGATATGCTTCATTTTTCCATCTGTGAACATAGAGCTGATGTGCCTTGGCAAAAAGTTCCATTTTTGTCTCATCTGTCCATAGGACATTCTCCCAGAAGCTTTGTGGCTTGTCAACATGTAATTTGACATATTCCAGTCTGTTTTTTTTCTGATTTGTTTTCAACAATGGTGTCCTCCTTGGTCGTCTCCCATGTAGTCCACTTTGTCTCAAACAACGACGGGTGGTGCGATCTGACACTGATGTTCCTTGAGCATGAAGTTCACCTTGGATCTCTTTAGAAGTCTTTCTGGGCTCTTTTGTTACCATTCAGATTATCCGTCTCTTTGATTTGTCATCAATGTTCCTCCTGTGGCCACGTCCAGGCAGGTTGGCTACAGTCCCATGGATCTTAAATTTCTGAATAATATGTGCAACTGTAGTCACAGGAACATCTAGCTGCTTGGAAATGGTCTTATAGCCTTTACCTTTAACATGCTTGTCTATAATTTTCTTTTGAATCTCCTGAGACAACTCTTTCCTTCGCTTCCTCTGGTCCATGTTGAGTGTGGTACAAACAAGACAGTGACTACCTGGAGCCCTATATATAGGCCCACTGACTGATCACAAGATTGTAGACACCTGTGATGCTAACTAGTGGACACACCTTGAATTAACATGTCCCTTTGGTCACATTATTTTCAATATTTTCTAGGGGTACCATCATTTTTGTCCAGGCCTGTTCCATGAGTTTATTTTTTTTATAATTCTGTTGAAGCATGGTTGAAAAGCAATGTCTGACTTTCACTGGTTAACATTCATAGAATTTTTTTAATTATTACTTTTGTCAGATTAAAGTTATTTCTGTGACCATTGTGAGTTTTTCTTTCATTGACCGAAAGGTACCAACAATTTTGTCCATGTGTGTATATTTGCAGACTTTTATGTACAACTGACAATACTATTAAAGAAATGTTTAATGTAGCAAACTCATTATTAATATTTTCCCGTGAAGTAAATGATACCTGCAGATGGTGGAGCAAGACCAGCGGCGATGCTATTGCTGTCCATGGCAACAGGTTTTTTCTCAATGAAGCTTTTGTACATGGTGCATGCTGTTCATTTTGAAGTACAAATGAGAAAACAAGCACAATAAATCTAAGACACAATAATACTCCTAAATCAACATTCCTATACACATTATTCACCTCCTTACCTCCTTCTGGTTCCACTCCATAAATTCTTGTTTCATCACAACCTGAAAGTTTAATGGCTGCTGCTACTCCAGCCAGTAAAGCCCCTCCGCCGCAGCTCACTACTACAACATCAGGATTAGGAAGCACCTCCAGGATCTCTAATCCCACACTACACCAGCATACAGATCAGCAGAGAGATGAGAAGTAATATAACTCTACTTAACTATACTTAGTAAAGTATGTTAAGGTGACTATGTTATGTACCTGGCATGTCCTAATATGACATCCAGATCATTGTAGGGATGAAGAAAAGTAGTTTTTTCCTCTTTAACACATCGATTCACAACGTCCATCAGACACTGGGACGGGACTCGTTCGACCTCGATGCCAAAACTCTGTAAAAAAGAAAAATTGAAATGATTTGTATGATCACATTTTGAAGCAGCATTTTGAATTTTCCAGTGTGGTCTTACTTTTATTGGCAGAGATCTGGAGATTGGAGTCGTTTCAGACATCACCACCTTGCCTTTAGTTCCGTAGTGTTTAGAGGCATAGGCAAAGGACTTCCCATAATTCCCAGCAGAGATTGTGACAAAGTTGCCCACACTGGATCTTTGGGAAAATTGATTTGCAACACCTCTAATCTTATACGACCCTGTTGAATACATTTTAAACTTAAGCTGAATGAACATATCCATAGGTCACATTGAATAATTTTTTTAATTATATTTTTGGACACACTTATGTCAGCTCTGGGTTTAAATCAAAGTCTTTTGTGGTTTCTTGTGAATTCATATTGAAAAGCACAAACTAACCTGTCCTTTGCATGTTCTCCAACTTCAAATAGGCATTGCAGGGCACCTCGAGTTGCAGTGTGGTATGGCTACAGAGGATCATGGGTGTTTTGATCACTCCCAAAGAGCTGCTCATGACCGTTTCCCGAGCGTCATTGAGCATCTTGAGTGTAAGGCCTTTTGCTACGAGGTCTTCCATGTTACTAAGGAGGAAAAAATCAGTTAGAAGGCATATTTGCTTATTACATTAATTACACAGAATCTGATTTGGATAAATATATATCTTAGCTTGTATTACAAGTGCAACTGTTGCAGTGATGCTAATTTTATGGCTATTTTAAAAGGAGCAATTTGGTCCAAAATGAAATTTAAGTGTGTTTAACAACACTTATTCATAGGCAAAAAAAAAAGATTTGGCCAAAGAAAATATATTTATGTCGTAGCTTTTGCAATCCTTTAATCATTTGTGTATTCATTTCATACAATATATTCACAATTCAGCATTTTGCATCTCATAACATACAGTAAACATACCATTTAGATGCATGCATACACTCACAGTACTGCGCAAAGGCATTATGCACCCTATATTTTTTATATAAATTTTATTCCAGTCAGTAGAAAAGAATAGAATAGTAGAAAGAGACTTAACATAAAATGTTTTATTAACATTACAGATAAATAATATTTCATGAAAAATATATATCAAGGCTTCAGAGACCAAAGGGTTCTCAGAAAAGCCTGAAACAACCCACTAGACATTCCCTTGGTGAAAAACTACATGGCTTACTTTCACGATGTCCATTGTACAATTATTTTATTTTTGTTATTCTTAGAGCATCCTTTCTTTAAATATCCCCCACCCCCCAAGACTTTGCACAGTACTGTAGACACAGAAGCTAATTAGACTCCACCACTACTTCATGCAATTCACACATGATTTAGAAATCTGTAATGAGATGCTGATATGAGCAACAAACTCATCTTTGACATTCTTTTCGCCTTTAAAGCACTGAATAACAGGATGTGTGCAAAACTAGGCACATAACACTCCAGGGAAACAACAACAAAAAAATAATCAATGGGTCAAAAGTAGTTGTTCAAAGACCTCCAGGACCGGATTGTCTGAGGGCACACCTCAAGGAAAAAGGGTAGAGAAACCGCGCACCATGGAAATCCATAAATAACCTTCTAAATGCCTTCTGTTCGCATATATGCGAGAATTACTGACCAACAACACTATTCCCTGAGCTGTTGATCTAGCCAAATTGAGCACATCACACAGTACAGCATTAGTCAGGGAGGTGACAGAATCAGAGGAGGAGAAAGTCTCACAGGACATGTCATGTGCGCTTCCACTGTGACACATAGACCTAGCAAGTGCATCCATCATATACAGTATATATAAAAATCCCTCATATTCCAACAATAGCGTGAATGTTGCACCACTCAAATGCACAGTTAAAGAATTTATCTTCAATAACAGCTTTAGCCTTGTTTGCATTGCTGTCGATTCAGAGCTCATCACAGGAATAATAACTTAGCATATAAATGCATTATGATGCTAAACCACTTGCATCACTCAGTGACACCTTTACTCTGCTTCATCATTATGGAGTATTTCTTGCTGTTTTTTTTTTAACTGACTCAATGAACTGGGGTAAAATTGTACCAGAATAAAATGACACAAAAACTGAAAGAGCACAGAAAATGGAGAACACTAACCCAGAGGCTATGTGTGTATGGCTTAGTCCATTCATTTGCAGCAAGTCCGGATTAGCCGACATGTGTCGCCTTTGCATGTGTGATTTGACGTTTTTCTTGTTCAGACTTAAATTGCAGAAGCAACATGTGACTCTTGTAGCCCTTGGTGTCTGTCCTTTAAGGCTAGCAGCATACATACTGTGACTTGGGTTGACAGACTTAATATAATCTTTGCTGTCAGAGGGGGTAATTGAGACAGTCAGAGACAAAGGTGAAGACGGAGGGCTGGGTGACTTGATTTTCACGTCAAAGACATTAAAAGTCCCTGCGGCACAGTCTTCACCGCACTGAGGGTCTGAGCCGTTATTGTCACTGCATATAGGGACTGAGGTGTTGACAGGTGGAGCAGAGTGACCAAGCAATGCTGGTAATGTGCTGGAGACCAATGAAGAACCAGACTGTGTGGGCACCTGCGTGTTTATGGATAATCTGCACTTGTGTATATGTTTGGTGAAGTAATTCCGAGAGATTATAATCCTCTGGCAGGAGCAGCAGTGGTAGTGGCTGTTTTTCCTGCATCCTAGGTTGCATTTGTAGATTTTTTTCTCTGTAAAAAAGTGACATTTTCAGAATGGTTTATGAGTGTATGAAAAAATGCACTATTTTTAAAGCCATCAGGTGCAAAGAAATCTGTAAGGACAGACATTAAATACACAGCTCATTAATCACTTTACCTTGAAATTCAATTGCTGATTTCTCATGAGTTTGTATGTGAGCCACAAGCGCAGCATACTCCCCCTTCCTGTTGCAGAACTGGCATTTATACTCGTCAGGGCCAGTGCAACTAGGTTGAGGTCGTTTCACTTTTGGGAAAATAGTGACATGAAGCTGCAATAAAAAAAACAAAAGCAAAACGTTTTGAAATAAGATTCTTTCAGTTAATGAATTGGGTTTAGCTTTTGACAGAAAATTTAATTATAGCTATCAAATCACTCGACATGCAAGATCATGATTAGCTGGATTAACACATACAGCTAAGATACACAAATATGATTCTTACCTCACTGGTTTGCGGCATTAGAGATGCAAATTCTGAGTTTGTTATTGCAGTCACAGTGTTTTTAACGGGGCCAAATGCTGGTGAATATAAAACACAGGAATTATAAACCACCGTAATGCCACCAACATGCAAAGGGTGTAAAATGTAACATGAAGCAATCACTGAAACTGAAACACATTAGCTGCTTTTAAATGAAGAAGAGAAAAACAGCTCTTAAAATAGAAGTGTACAGGTTAAAAAACAAACCAAATACCTCATCATACACATGGTAGTATATATTTATATAAAAAGTATATATTTCAGCTGATTTAATTTTAAGATTACAAAATCATAAATACTTGTAAAATGCATGATTTAGCCATGGTTAGACATTCAGAATGGGCTATAGTGTGTGTGTGCACAAAAAAAAATCCTGCTTTTTGTTCTTCTTAGATCCCCCCCCCCCTCAATGTGACATGTGACCTCATATAAGAAGATCAGACTTGTTGCTCCGCTCTGCTGTTCTTTGGTGGGCCGTGACTCAACTACAGCTCATTTACATAGACAGTGAAATGGCGTATTTGGAGAAGAAGTGAGGTGGCTTGGAGATACACACTACCAGTCAAAAGTTTGGATACACCTTCTAATTTCATGGTCTTTCTTAATTTTTCATTCTTCCTACACTGTAAAACTAGTTATGATCTGTAAAGCCTTCATAACGGCTCTAATCTGAGGTGATTTTTGAGGCTGGTAGCACAAAATGAACTTCTCCTCTGCAGCAGAGGTAAGTTTTGGTCTTGCCATCCTGGGATGGTTTTCATGAGAGCCAGGTTCATCATGGTGCTTTTTTGCAGATGTACTTGACAATACACTTCTTGCAAGAACTATTCCAGAACAGCTGACCTTTATGTCTTAAAATAACACCTGAATGTTGTTGTTACTGAATGCCATATGTGAAAATCTGGTATTGTTTTAGAATGTATAAAATAAACTTTTGACTGGTACTGTAGGTTAATTTGTTAAAGAAACAGTCAAATTTGGGATCTTCATAGCTTTACTCATCCCAAATGACTATATGCTCACAGAACCCTGGGGGTGTATTTATTTTTGAATTTATTTAACCTGCCTTTATCCAGGGCTGTTTCTCAATGCAAGTGGGCAGGTCACCTCATCTAGATTTTTCTCTAATGTTTATACTGGGAAAACTTAAACCAATATTTTTATCCAGAGTGTTAACTCAAAAATCCTGCTTTCTAGAACTACAAGGCATTTCCAATATTTAAGCAATAAAAATAACTTTATATAAGATTATATATAAAATTTTGTCAAAATACAAATCATGTTGAAGATTACACTCGTAAACTCATTTAAGTGATTAAGGCAGATAACTACATTATGATACAGCTTACCTTAGCTCAACTTTTCTTTTCTTTGGGCTGAAAAAGCAAGAAATCATCTCTGGAATCCATTTTTTCATGAAGGATGGAACTCCAAAATATTTTGTCTCGGGTAGCCAAATGTCTTCTATGCATCTTCTACAGGACAACTGAAACTTCACACCCATATTTATTTTCTGAACAGTCCAAGCTTGACTCTTCTGATTAGGGTTTACACTAGAGTGTGGAGTGGAGCAGTGGGGATTCGTGTTCATTCAGGCATGTTTTAATTAATTCCAATTTTTTTCATCATCATTACTGTGTGCACTTGGACACTGTCATGCTGGAACAGTTTCACAAGTCTTCATATGAGAAAATGAAACTTTAAAGCTTCATCATACAAGGACTTTGGATGAAAGTTAGTATATATGGGTGTGATGGTCAGATGTCCAAATATTCATACTTAATCTTTATGGCTATACAATGTGTAACAAACATACTGACAATGTACCCAATAATTGATTTGGCCATTTAAATATAAATATTAGAACTACCTGCCCTACCTGCCTATTATCAATCTGTAGACTGTACTTCAAAACTGTGCACGGTGGACTATTCTTAAAATGCATGTCACTTAAAGCCCCTAAAAGGACTTGGAAGGAGAAAAGAGAAAGAAGGAAAAATTCACTTTTTTTTTTGTTTCAAAATTGCAAAATTGGGTGATTGTAAAATTGAAAGTGGGTGAAAGTACAGTATATGAAGGTCACTGCTCGACAATTTCTATAATCACATCTATGGATTGGTTGTTTTAATTATTTAATTGGATTAATTATTTAATTCTTAATAATAATTAAAAAAAGATTTGATCATATTCGCAATCTTAGGTTAGTTAGACTTCCCATCTTTTTCCAACAAATCTCATGTTATGAGTATAAGACTTTAATGTGTGATATTAATCTGATTATTAAAGTCTTTATTGTCATTGCACTTGAATACTCTTTAATCCTTAATATATTGCTCCACTGCATGCTGCTAAAAATGTGCTACCCCACTGGGTAGCACAGAGCAAATATAGATCATAGTTAGATCATTTACATAAGTGAGTGAGTGAGAGAGAGAGAAAGAAATAAAGGCACAAAGAGACAGGTGGGCAGACAGACAAACAGACAGATAGATAGGTTGGTAGATGAGCAGACAGACCAATAGACAGATAGATGAGCAGATAGACATATAGGTGAGCAGACAGACAGATAACTTGATGGATAGATAGATGAGCAGACAGACAGACAGACAGCTAGTTATATAGATAGATAAATAAATAGATAGACAGACAGCCAAATAAATAGATGAGCAGACAGATAAGTAAAAAGACAGATAGATAGATAGATAGATAGAGTGACAGATAACTTTATTCAACATGGAAGGCTCGTCATTCAACTTTTCTAAAATCCACATAACACACATTTAAACTTTATTCTATAGCTTGTCAAAATAAAAATACTCTTGTAAAACGCATTATTGTTAAAGTAATAGGACCTGTCACTCACCTTCGCCTCGCTCGTGCGCAGCAGCTCGTCTCCCCTGGGATTGTGGGTAAAAGTGGGCGTTCCGCGTAGTCAACTCCTTCCTAGAACTTCTTTAACCGCGTGTGATATTTATAGTTTTAATGATACACTTGTGTCATTACAAGATACATGTACAAAACCAGCAGCATTATATAGCTTCCTTGCACACGTTTTGCTTTACCGTTGGTTTAAGAAACTGTCCACCCTGGTCCGTTAAATTTAACACATCGGAGAAAACCAATGATAACCTGAATCACGTTCCGGACGAAAAGGCTTTAAGTGGACATGGCACAACTAGTAAGATGTCACTGATTGTCATTTACATTGGTTATCATATTTATAGTAATTCATAAGGTAGTAGATAGTGTACCGACACACGAAGAACGCGGTTTCCTATCGGACAGTGTTTTGTGTAGGACCAGAAACATGGCGGCGCACTGTACACGAACATGACACTTTTCACACATCTTGGATTCTGCAGAAATAAAACGAGTCCCCTGCGTTTGGTGTAGCTGTCATGGGTGTAATGAGACATGTCGTGTGTGCCATGTCCGGCGGGGTGGACAGCTCTGTCGCAGCTCTCTTACTCAAGCGAAAAGGTGAGACATTTCATCCAGTCGCATGATCGGGATCTGATCCTGATGTTCAGAGTACAGGTCTTCAGATCCTGCCCTGAGGTTCACCTGTCAGGAGCATTTAGTGCTTTGTCTGCTCTAGCAAATATTCCATGGCTTAAAGGTTGAGTCAGGTGTTGTGGTGGTGGTAGTAACTAAATGTTAAAGACAGGGGATAAACTGGGACCAGGGTTGGAGACCTGTGGTATAGACAATGTGTTGCAAAAAAAAAAAAACATTATGTCATTTGACAACAGTCTGACAACACAATTTTTGTAAGCAATATTTTTTTGAGAATTTTCAGTACATCATTTCTCCACATAAGGGAAATTAACGCTTTCCCCACTAAATGTCTTTAAAAATCCTGACATAACAAGACAACTCTCATTCAAAAAAATCCATTTCAGGAGGGTCAAACTATTGGTCTGCATTAAGCAATGATAACACCTATGGAGGTTTGAAATTACTAGAACGTTAAAACCCCTTTAACACAGAAGAAATGTGGTCGGAAATGTAGTGTACCAGGAGTTTCTGTTTCTTTCTGGAAATATGCACCCTTAACTTATAACTTATGCACCCCACTAATACAAAAATGGTCAGATGTTAGCCAGGCTTTATCTCTGTCAGATCAAGATTTTAGTAATGACTTTTTGAAATATTGCATGGAAAAATAACAAGTAATGTAAAATAAGCATAAAAGCATAAAATTCACACCAAAATTCCTAAATGTATATGTTTCAGTAATTATTCAGTGTTTACATGTGTATATGAATTGAGTGCATTAGCTACTTGGCTGATGTGATTTATTTATGTACTTCCTTACTTACACTTTAGGTTACCAGGTTACAGGAGTTTTCATGAAGAACTGGGACTCTCTGGATGAGAGTGGAGTGTGCACCTCAGAGAGAGACTGCGAAGATGCCTATAAAGTCTGCCGAATGCTAGACATGCCCTTCCATCAGGTCTCCTATGTCAAAGAGTACTGGCATGAAGTGTTTAGGTATATCACTTCACTGATGTTTTGGACAACTGAACTTGAGGGCGGTTCTACATATTTCTGATCTTTTTCTTTTCTTCCCCTCAAAGTAATCTTCTTGGCGAGTACCAGAAAGGCAGGACACCAAATCCAGACATAATGTGCAACAAATATATCAAATTCAAGCACTTTTATCAATACTCAGTCAACGTTCTAGGTGAGGTTGCATGCCTCGAATACTTTGTGTCATTGTATTTAGTGATGTCGGAGTTTTGTAATGAAAAACCTGTTCATTTCGCTGTGTAGGTGCTGATGCCATGGCAACTGGTCACTATGCAAGAACGTCTCAGGAAGATGAGGAGATTTTCCAGCAGAGAGGCAAACCAGAGCCAGAGTTTCTCTTTAGAGATCGTTTGGAGATCAGAAATCGTGAGTCTCTATGAAATGTATGCGTTAATGTTGTCACATTACTTTATGCCATCTCTTTAGAAGATAGAAGTAGAGGGTAATCCTGTAAGTTTGTAACAATCTCCTATTTTCTAGCTGTGAGGCTGTACCAAGGTGCTGATCGCTTTAAAGACCAAACATTCTTCCTAAGCCAAATTTCCCAGGATGCCTTGCGGCAGACCATTTTCCCACTGGCTGGACTCACTAAGGAATTTGTTAAGAAAATGGCAGCTGAGGCAGGGTTCCATCACATACTAAAGAAGAAAGAGGTAATGCAGCCTTCACGAGAAGTTCAATATTCTGTTATTTTAAATGGTTTACAATTAATTTCTGACCTGAACAGAATTTGATTACTGTGTCTTATAGAGCATGGGAATCTGCTTCATTGGCGAGCGACATTTTGAGGATTTTATCCTCCAGGTATGTGTTTTTTTTAATTATTATATAGTATTATATTCATGCAATACTACCTATTGTTGCAAAGTGTTGCAGTCCGAGAATTATTGAATGTGGAACTCTTCATGTGACAGTATTTAGAGCCTAAACCTGGACATTTTGTCTCCATTGAAGATGGAAAGATAATGGGGAAGCATAAAGGTATTTTCTATATTTTGTTTGTGATATGAAAATGATGTAAGCTAGGTCAATATTTCAATGAGGATTACATTATAAACTTACTTAATCTTACCACATAATATAAAAGGTGCTCTTTTGTCCTGTTAAAATAGGATCTGTTCATGCTGAAAAAACAGTTTTTAAATTATGATTATTAAGGAAAAGAAGCTGTCCAAATGTGTCCCCCTTGTTATCTTTGTGTAGTATTAAAATTTGTTGATGATATGAATATTTTAAGGGTGTCAATTATGCAAAAAAGGGGGCATGAAGTGGGCAAATATTTTATCACTTATCCATACATACGTTGGCAAAAAGAAAATTTGAATCTTTTGGAATTTCATATTCATATATATATATATATATATATATATATATATTTATGTAACATGTATGTATACATGTTTGACAAATTTCAATATTTGAAAAAATGTGATCTAATTCAAGGGTATTTACAAATATAGTGCGCATAAAATAATAACACAAAATACATTCTGTGCATAAGTGTGGGGTTTAATATGGAATTTAAGTTTTTAAGCACCACACACTGTATTTTAGTAAAGTATTGGCACACTTGGCTTTGGTTTTTGAGCATAATTAACCATTAAGTGGAGGTTTTCTCCTCTTTATTCACACTAAGCATTAAAATATTGGCATATTTATTTAAAATAAACCTGCTGTATCTGTTGCTAAGTAGTTCACTCTGTAAATCAGAATTTCACGAGCGCTGCACCCCCATCACACACACAGACACACACACACTCACACACACCATAGCAAATGAGGAATGCTTAGTTTTATTTTTCATTACATAAAATGTCACATTATCCTCATCTTAATTTTAATTATTTGAAAAAGGAAATATCGAAAATGTCATTAAAACATTGCATTTCATTGAGGTTTGTCTCAATACTTTTGGCCACCAAGTGTGTCAGTGGATGGGTAGGTCCACAGAAACCTGTCTAAAATCTTGGATTTAAAGAGACATTATAAACATGTAATTGATGTAAGTTTGTGGAGCTGTAGCTTACATATCATACCGTCACTGATGCTGTTCGACAACGGTTATGTTTAGAGTTAAGTTTTTAGGTCTAGGGTTCGAAACTAACGGTTATCCAATACATGTCAATAGTATGCATTTTACTCACAGGTTGGTTCACGTTTACTTTGGGACAAAGAGCTCGAATAGGAGGGCAAAAAGATCCTTGGTTTGTGGTGGATAAAGACATCACGACTAGTGAAATCTTTATTGTGAGTTATAAATAATTTATTTCTCATGAGATTTCATGCTCTGGACTTTATTGTAATTGAACCGAAGATTGTTCCATTTTTTTGTTTCAGGGTCCCACTACCAACCATCCTGCACTGTTACGAGACACACTACAGACAAATCGCTTCCACTGGATTAGTGGAGAGCCTCCTGCTGAACTGGTGCACACACAGATGATGAACTGCCACTTCAGGTTTATCCACCAGATGCCTTTAAGTGAGACATAAGTTGTGGGAATTAAAACACATTGGGGTGTGCTGTTTAAGCTTTAAACATCTGTTTTCTCACAAATCTCATTTTTTAGTTTTTTGAAATTAATAAGACACTGGTCCAATAATGAACCAAATTAATAACTCCTTAAAAAAAAATCATGGTTAGATACCCTGTGGTTACCCTAACCCTAGATACGAGCCCTGTAAATGAGTAAAAACGATAATGTGTTTGTTACAAATTTATATGGTACCTTGCTACAGTAGGTCTATAGACAGAGCAACAACCTTATCATTTCATTAGCAGATGCTTCAATTCAAAGCGACATACTGTATAATTAATTAACCATTAAATATGAAACTGAATGTGTGTATAATGAGCGATTTGGGTTTGTGTGTTTCTCAGCTCCCTGCTGTGTGACTCTGAATCTGGATGGATCAGTCTGGATAACGACAAAGCAGCCACTGAGAGCTATGACTCCCGGACAGGTGAATGAAATGACTGAAATACACTATGATGCATATTACAGTACATTAGTGAATTCCAGGCCAGGTGTTGCATAGAAATCGACCATTTTGGCTTTAAGACCTGATTCTGATTTTGTAAAGTTGAGTGACATTATTAAGATCTGATTGTAGAAAAAGGTTATTTCTTTCAAAAGTTTTGAAATATTTTGCTGATAAATATTATTATTATTATTATTATTATTATTATGTCATTAATTAAAATTTGTTTTTGGTTGCGCTGTTCTGAGGCAGTTTTCAAATTCCTTTTGTTCCCTAAGATAGTGTGCTTTACTTATAGAGGAGTCGCCTTTTTATTTGTTAATTAACTATTACAGGTAGAAATATTGAACCTATTTAATCAAAACCAGTATACATTATAATTTTCATTCATTGATCACTATGTGCATGTCTCTTACAGTTTGCCGTGTTGTATAAGGGAGATGAGTGTCTGGGCAGTGGGAAGATTATTCGACTGGGCCCTAGTGAGCACACACTCCAGAGAGGCCGCAATCAGCAGGCACCAGAGTCTGTCAGCTGAGATGAGCCACTTCGAACCAGCACATGAACTCACTTAATGCTACCTCTAAGTGCATTCTCACTTGTGTCTGAAGAGGAACACAAAAATGTTTGTGGGAAAAAGTGCAGAGACTTAATGATTGAATGCTTAATTATCAAGGAATCTACCCAGAATTCAACATACTGCAGTGTGCTATGTGATTACATTTATGTTCTGCTTATCATACATTCATATTAAATTAAATTATTTAAATTAAATGAAGGAAATGGGAACAACGTTTTACTGTGACAGGCTGCCGAAAGATAGCATTTACAAATTGGGTCTGTATGTAGCAGCAGCAGCCTCGTTTCCTCTTTGGTCTGTTCCAACCACTCAGCATTTAGCGTCACCAGTATCACCAGCCTGATCATCTGTAATCTGCACCTTTTTCTCACTGGTACATGCCTTAAGTTAACCGTTTTTATGCCTGAATTATTCATAGGTAACTGTGTGGCTTAACAAATCTTTTTAAAAATCCTACGAAACTGGTCAAGTACAAGGCTCCATTAAAAGTACAAAAGGTGAATCATTCCTTCCTTTTAGGATTTTATGGTTGTCTGCATTAATTTGTCATAAAATGTGATCTGAAAGGTATTGACATATATAATGTGCTAAAATAATACAAAAAGCTTTCTGTTCTTTCATGTCTTTATTGAATCAGTCTTCGTTGTGCTCTTTGGATCATTTTGACTGGGCGTCCACTTTTTGCTAGAGTATCCACAGTCCTAAAGTGTCTCCATTTGCCTAACTGTAGACTGGGGGATTTCTATAGTCTTTAAAATCACTTTGTAACCCTTTCCAGCTTTATGTAAACCAACAGTTCTTGATCATAGACCCTCTGAAAGCTCTTTTTGGGGATGCATGGCTCACATAAGAGTATTGTTCTCATGCGGAGCAAACTAAAAAAAAAATTATCAGTCAAAGTAGCTCCGGTCCACACCTCCAAGCTCATTTTCTTAACAAGACTCCAGTATGCTAATATCTGAGTCCAATTAGCTTTTTCAAGGTCATTAACTCAAGGATTCACATACATTGTGTTATTTTAGGCACATTATATTTGTCAATACTTTTGACTTGGATAAGAATCAGATCACATTTTATGATAAATTACTACAGAAAACCATGAAATTCCAAAAGGTTCCTATTTTTCAGCAATTTGTGCTACATAAGCTTTTCCGGACAGGATGGCCTTTGCTCCCTGCAGGCATAAATGAGCCTTGCGTGCCCACCCTGTCACCAGTTTACGTCTATACCGCTTTATCCTGTATATAGGGTAACAGGAGGCCTGGGGCCTATCCCCAGAGGATTAGGACATGAGCAGGGTACACCCTGGACAGGGTGGCAATCCATTGCAGGACACAAGCACATACACAGACACACACTCATTTAAATTTTAATTACTTAAAAGGCATTTTGGAAATATACTTAAATCTGTATCTTTTTAAACAGGTTTTGAATTTCTTTTTAAAAAAATACCTACTGTACATATACATTTTTAAAGGAATGTGGAGCAATGGCTCTTGCCCACTAGAGGGCGCACCGAACTAAATTAGTGCAAAAAAAAAAATCGATGACGAATGACGACATGAATAATGAAAAATCAGTTTTCAGTTTGTTTGGATGATTGAGTTTCAGAAAGATTCTTTCAGTATTTTGTTTATAAAAAATAAACATTTCTCTGACAAAATGTTCAGTATGTTTTGCTTAGAAGTTAAGAAAACAAAAACATGATTTTATTTATTTATAATGGTGGCGCTGGTTGTTTTCATTAGTTGTTGAGAGAAGGTAGATATGATGCTTCAGAAATAAAACTGCAACAGAAGAGACATACATGGTGAATTCAGAAAGGTGAGTTTTTTTATTTATTTTTTGTGACATTTCATTGAATTTTATACTTTTTTTGTATTTTGTATCATTAAAATCATTAAATAATAATTATCATTAAAAATGTTTTAACTCCCTCAACAAATGTTTAAAAAAAATTAATTGCAAAACATTTAATTAACTTTCTAACTCTCAACACATTTGTCGCTCCATAATTATACTGCCACACTGCATGAACAGAACACTATTTGTTTGGAAACCAGGCTGTTTTTCAGATGACTGACTGGAAGCTACACAGATCTGATTTCAGTTCCTTTACCTAACCCAGCCTTCAACATCTTCTTCATGTTTCACCTTCCTTCTGATTAATTTGACCCAGGATTAAATATAATAACTAATTGTGAACAACTAAGGCTATTTATGCATTCGCACCAAATACCACATACAGTCTATAGAAGTGTAAACCATTTTGCTTTAAACAGCTACAGTCTCTGGAAAATAATAAATGTGTTATAAGATTAGCTCATACCTGGTGGTTAAATGCCTCATCATTGGGAGTGCAGCTTAACTGATTGGTTTGTTCGTTCTCACACCCACACCAGTTATTACTAATACATACTGTAAGCCAGATGAATCAGTTTTATTCTGTCATCTAATCGCTTAGATATTATTCTCTTTATCCATGTGCTTAGTTTTTAGTAATGTTTTTTTTTTACACTTAACCTGTTGAATGCAAGAAAGTTATCAAGTGGAGATATATTGAGGATAGTCAAATGTATCTAGTATTTTGTATTATAAGTATTCCAAAGCAAATATTAGATTATAAAACCTTGGTGGGTTTCCTCCAGGTGCTCCAGTTTCCTTCCACAGTGACAATTGGCATTCCCAAATTGCCTGTGTGTGTGTGTGTGTGTGTGTGTGTGTGTGTGTGTGTGCGCCCCGCCATGCCATGCAGTGTACCTAAGGCTTCCTGCAACCCTATATCAGGATAAGCAGTGTAGAAGATGAATAAATGTTTAATATGAAAAAAGTTTTCTTCCAACAGAACCAAACAATTTATGCATTTAGATTTTATTTATAATGACATATCATTAATTAGGGTTAGTACTTTTGTAATATGTTTATTTCAATCTTATCATAGTAACAGATGCATTTTAACAATGCAATATTACATAAAATAATCATGATTATTTCACTTCCTGTCTATTTTAACACGAAAACAAATAATAATAATAATAATAATAATAATAATAATGTTCTAAACCCTATTATGGCTTATGTCCGAAATAAAATTTACAGTGCTGCTTGGGCAAAATCCAGTTTATTGGAAAGCATGCACAAGCATTTAAACGTTTTATATGCATAGTATTAACTTTTCATAAAGTCTTAAGAAACTGGAAATCGAAGTTGCGAAAATAAACAAAGAAACAAACATTAGAGAAAGCTATCACTTTTAAAACGGTAAAAGCGCGCGTGAGGTCTTTGGAGTGCGTAATGCCCCTGAGCCGCGCGCGCACCACGTCTTTATGTTAATCTCCTAGAGGAGGAGGAGGAGAGCTCGCGCGCGCACGGAGCCATCTTGGCGTCATTTGGGAGTCAGTTGTCGGAGCAGCAGCGACAGTTACACCTCTATGGAGCGCGCGGGGAGGACAAGTGGAGTTTTTTGGGTGATTTAAAGGAAACTAAACTACCATGAAGGATAAAAGAAAGTTTCGGGAGAAGGAGAGTTGATGGTTTACTTTAGTGGAATTGCTTTCGAGGCGCTTTTTAAAGAAGAAGACGATGGAACTGCCCGTGTGTCTCCTTCTCCTCCTGCTCGCGGTGTCTCGCGCGCGGTGTTTCGACCTGCACCTTTCGGACACTTTACACCCCGGCGCCGTGCTGCTGGATTTATCACTCGGGCCGGGTTGGACTTATACACTTGAAAGGACTTGGGCTTCTAAACAGCTCGAAAATGTGGTAAAAGTTGAACGGCGGGACGGAGCGGTAAGTCTCGTGCGCGACCTGAACTGCACGCGCCTGGCGCAGAGCAGCCCGTTCCCGCTGAGTTTCAGAATAAAGTCTCTATCCACGCAGGACTCTGTGGTCGCTCGCTTCAGCGTGTTTGTGCACGGACAGAACTGCTTCATTAAATACCGGCGGAAGAGCGTCTTTACCGAGCCTGACGTTCACGTCGAGCACTTTGACAGCGCGGCACAGACTTCCTGCTTCTCTCCGGGTGCTCGGCTCGTGCGCCTCCGCGACTACGTGCCGGCTTTCTGGCGGCGTCACGTCACGCAGCTTTCGGACCGCGCGTGCGTTTCCGATGGCCTCGACGTGCTTGTGCGTAACGGCACCGTGTATGCTCGGGATGAAACCTGTCCGGGACAAGCGACCGACGCGACCGTGAGGTGTTTGATGCACGGTTCTGCGGGAGATCCGGTCTCTGCGAGTGTCAGCCTGCACTTGGGTCCTGATGATCAGGAAGGGAAGCTGCGCAGAAGGAGAAGTGTGAATTCACCTCCTGTGTTTCAGCTTCCCAACTACCAAGTGTCCGTCCCGGAGAACGAGCCACCTGGCACACGGGTCATCACGCTTAAAGCTGTGGACACGGACAGCGGAGAAGCTGGCAGGATAGAGTACAGCATGGAGGCTTTGTTCGACAGCCGGTCCAATGACTTCTTCCGGATCGACTCTCAGACAGGAGCCATCGAAACCGATCGGCCTCTGGACAGGGAGTTCAAGGACACCCACGTGTTTAAATTAACCGCCATGGACTTTGGCACCCCTAGGCGTTCTGCTACATCGTACCTTACTGTCACGGTCAAAGACACCAACGACCACGGACCTGTTTTTGAGCAGACGGATTACAGAGTCAACATTCGCGAGAACGTAGAAGTTGGCTTCGAGGTGATAACGGTGAGGGCTACGGACGAAGACGCGTCTTCCAATGCCAACATGATCTATAAAATTGTGAACACTGACGGGGTGAATTCTGTCTTTGAGATCGACCCGCGGAACGGACTTGTGAGGGTCAGAGTCCGTCCAGATAGAGAGACCATGGTGCAGTATGTGCTTATTGTAGAAGCAAATGACCAAGGAAAGGACCCGGGACCTCTCAGTGCGACAGCTACAGTACATATAACAGTTGATGATGAGAATGACAACTATCCTCAGTTTAGTGAGAAGAGATACGTGGTCCAGGTGCCTGAGAACGTGCCGGTCAACTCCCGAGTCGCCCAGGTAGAAGCCACGGACAAAGACGAGGGCAACAACGCCAAAGTTCATTACAGTATAATCAAAGGCAATGTAAAAGGTCAGTTCTACATTCACTCTCTGACAGGCGTCATTGATGTCATAAACCCGCTGGATTATGAAACACACAGGGATTATACTCTTGGAATTAAGGCCCAGGATGGAGGCAGACCTCCCCTTATTAACAGCACTGGATTGGTCATTGTACAAGTAATTGATATAAATGACAACGCGCCTATATTTGTAAGCACTCCTTTCCAGGCAACCATTTTGGAGAACGTAGCCATTGGGTATTCGGTCATTCATATCCAAGCCATAGACTCAGACTCTGGTGAGAATGCCCGTTTGGATTATCGTCTCACGGACACCTCACCCGGTTTCCCCTTCACAATCAACAATAGCACAGGATGGATTACGGCCTGCGCTGCACTGGACAGAGAAACCACAGAGTATTACACCTTCGGTGTGGAGGCCAGGGACAACGGGATCCCTGTGATGTCCTCTTCTGCCAGCGTTAGCATAACGGTGCTGGACGTAAACGACAACGCACCCACCTTTACAGAGAAGATCTACTCTCTGAAAATGAATGAAGACGCCGTGGTGGGGAGCAGCGTGCTGACAGTGACAGCTGTGGACCGGGACATCAATAGTGTAGTGACCTACCAGATCTCCAGCGGCAACACCCGGAACAGGTTTGCTATCACTAGTCAGAGCGGTGGCGGTCTCATCACGCTAGCATTGCCTTTGGATTACAAGCAGGAACGGCAATACGTTCTGACCATCACCGCTTCAGACGGCACACTTTACGACACGGCACAAGTCTTCATTAATGTCACCGATGCCAACACACACAGACCGGTGTTTCAGAGTGCCAATTATCAGGTACTGTTCAGAGAGGACATGCCCATCGGGTCCACTGTAGTGGTGATCAGCGCTACAGATGAAGACACAGGTGAGAATGCACGTATAACCTACATCATGGATGACAAGCTGCCGCAGTTTGCGATCGACCCTGACACAGGTGCCATCACCACACAGATGGAGATCGATTACGAGGACCAGCCCTCATACACTCTGGCCGTCATCGCATATGACAACGGCATCCCGCAGAAGTCAGACACTACTTACGTGGAGATCATCATCGAGGATGCTAATGACAACGCCCCTCTGTTCAGCCGAGAGAAGTACCAGGGTACCGTGCCTGAAGATGCACCAAAGTACACCAGCGTCCTCCAGATCTCTGCTTCAGACAAAGATTCGGGATCCAATGGGAGGTTGACGTACACCTTCCAGGGTGGCGATGATGGAGAAGGAGACTTTTATATTGAGCAGTTTTCAGGAATCATCAGAACCAACCGGAAGCTCGATAGGGAAAACATTGCTTTATACAACCTGAAAGCCTATGCTGTGGATAAAGGAATACCACCTCTTAAAGCAGCAGTCGATATCCAGGTGTCAGTGCTAGACATTAATGATAACGCACCGGTGTTTGAGCAGGATGAACTTTTTATCGAGGTCAAGGAAAACAGCCCTGTAGATTCTGTGGTGGCACGGATAACGGCCCATGACCCGGATGAAGGATCGAATGCTCAAATCATGTACCAAATAGTGGAAGGAAACATCCCTGAAGTATTCGACTTGGATATCTTTACCGGAGATCTAAAAGCACTAACGGATTTAGACTACGAGACAAAGACAGAGTATGTGATAGTAGTACAGGCCACATCTGCCCCACTGGTCAGCAGGGCGACTGTCCACATTTGTTTGGTTGATGTCAATGACAATGAGCCTGTCTTGCAGAATTTTGAGATTATCTTTAACAACTATATCACTAACAAATCCAACAGTTTTCCTACTGGGGTTATAGGGAAGGTACCAGCTCATGACCCGGATGTGAGCGATAAACTTAAGTACAGCTTTGTGGAAGGGAACGAATTGAGTCTGCTCATCCTCAATCCGGACACCGGAGAGCTAAAACTTAGCCGAGACCTAGACAATAACAGAGCACTGGAGGCCACCATGAAAGTATCCGTCACAGGTAAGATCCTTCAGACTGATGCTGATGTGTTAATTGGTTTAAGGTAATTCATGTTTTTTTATCGTAATATTTGTGCATCAATAGAAAGGCAGTGAACCGAGTATAACTATTGACGGATCTGTCTGTCTGTCACAAGCATGCGTTTGCTCCAGGCTGTAGCCGGATCCAGTTCTACCGCTTTTAAAAACTGTTTGGTCGTTTGTTATTGAAGTGTTGTTCTTGACGTGGGAGGTGTTCTTTTATATTTAAAGTTACTGTTGCTGGTCTTTGACAATTCATCCTGGGTGAAAGTGAATGTTTGTTGGCATAGTTTATTTGATTAGGTGTCTGAACATGAACGTTAAGGTTATGCTAAAGGTAGAGGAGTTTTAAAGCAACATGTCTTATCTGTGATTATTTATTAGCTTTTATTCTTTGAGAGTGGATTTTATTTCCAATCTTTAATTTGTTTCCCTACTCCAAGGTGAGCAGCCCTTACTCTCAGTTAAATATTACTGGTTTAAAGACATTGGATGAAATACGTTAAGAGCATACAATACATACGTCATTACTTTACTACAGTGATACACCATGATATAAAACTGACATTTATAATCTTTTTTCGTATTTTAGTATTTCATTCTCTTTTTTTTTACATTCCTTCCCTCTCTTTTTAGTCTCATGCTTAGCTCTTCCTGCTCGTTTGCAACCTGCATTTTGCATACAGCCCATTCAGTGAGCCGCTCTTGCTCTTTTGTGTGTTCCCTGTGGCTTTATGGCTTACTCTTTGTTCTTGTGCTTGGTATCCTTCAGCTTGCTGTCGGCCCTTTGTAGAAGAGCAGTGGCCAGCGTCCCCTGGCCGTCCAGTTTTTTTTTTCATTCATGATAATGAGACATCCGTTGTCTTATTGTCCTCGTGACCCCTACTTCTTCTAGTATAAAATTTCTCTCAGCCTCTTTTTCTCACTTTGCCATGACTTTATGTAAGTATTTTCAGTAAGTTATTTAGGTTGGTTTGAATCTCTCTCGGTCTCTCTTTCTCTTTCTTCCTTTCTCTCTCTTTCTTTCCCTCTCTCTCTCTCTCTCTCTCTCTCTCTCTCTTTCTTTCTTGTTTCTTTCAATCCAATTCAAGTAATGCATATCCACCCCCCTCTTTTCCCCATGCTTTGGACAAACCCACATGTCAAATGTTAGGTAACCATTAACACTGGTCGTATGACCTCTTCACCCTTGACTCGGGGGAAAGGAAATTGGCCTGAGGGTGTAATTACAGACTGGCTCTGAGCAAGTCCTCAGCTTTTAGCTAATGAAGACATTTTTTTAAATTTTCATTTAATCAAACTAGTAATCTTTTTAGTTTTGCTCTGTCAATTTATAGGCTTAACGCACCGAAAACTTTGCGGTGTTTTTTTTTAGAGAACAACCCAGATTTCCCTGTCTGATAAAAGTAGGTTAAGATTATAGTCACAACAAAGGATTGTCTTTCACACAAAAAAACTCATTTAGGATGGCAAACAAGCAGGAATGAGGGTCTAGGTGTTCCGGGTGCAACTTAATCTTCCTTATCTTTATCACTCGAGCCTTTTTCTCCATCGTCTCAGGGGTTCTCTGTGTAAGCATGGTGGCTCTCAGCATTGTGAGGTGTATTGATTTTGGGTCCGCTAGCTGTCTGCTGTGTTTGACTGGATAAACGCAGGTGATAAGCCTCGTGGTGACGGTGAAAAGACTCCGGAGGCCAGCGCTCAAACAGGACGTGTGAAAGTTGAAGATGTGTGCTTTGACAGAGCTCTTCATCTTGACATGATGCTGAGAGTGGCATTCAAGGAGATGACGAGTGCTAGGTCGTGTAAAGACGACAGCAAGAATGCTGCACTCGGATCCCGGCAGACTACAGAGCCATATATTACCCCTGTCTTAATGCTATAGATTGTAAATTAACCGGTTAATTCAATTTGGTAAATTGGATCGTTTAACTCTTTAGTGCTTACAGGACTGGCGTTTGACGTCTCTGGCCTGCAGTCAGTAGAGGAAGCTTGCTGATACACGTACGCAATTTAGCCAGACTGACTCAGGGTTTTTTATGGGCTGCTACAGGACTCACATAGCTGGGCTTTTTCACATTTCTCACCTCAGATCATTCAAGTTTATCTGAGTTTCAACCCCACTGGCTACTTTTACAGCTTCATTCTGAAAGCTATCTCTTTTTTTAAATCTGTATTTATTGCATGTATGCATACATTCACTACAGACGAGCTTTTCGACACCTTTATTCATGTACAGAGACAAAAGCAGAAGGTTGCTCAAAATCTGCTTTAGTTGTTAAATTCTTGATCAAATAAGTGATTAAAAAAGGAAAAGAAAATTACGGCTACAACCTTGTACGAAATAATATATAATCATATTCGTCATATAACCTGTTGTTTATTAAATCTTGATACAAATTCCAGAGATAGTCTGCCGACTGTCGGATTTAAACACCAAGGATATCAACCTGTTGAAGATTTGTCCGTGTCCCTATGGATTATGACGTGTTTTTGCATATAACAGAGTAGCTAGAGTGTGTGTTAAGTGGACATAAAGTGTGTGGGAAAGGACAGGCTCAAAGGCAGGGGCCAGCTGTGTCTGTAGATCTCCTTCTGCCATTCATATAACAGCTGCACAAAAGAGAAAGACGTGAAGGAATACGTATTTATACACTCGGCTACCTTCAGGCCTAGTGTGTAAATCACCATTGCTTCTTTCTGGTCTGTTTAACATGAGTTCTGTCCTGCTGTTATTATAACGAGGTACATCACAAGATGTAAGGTCACTTACTCCACATGACCCTCTGCACTTTAACCTCTCGGTACCGCAGGTCAGCGTGTCTGGCCCTGGAAGTCTCGTGCTCTCGTACATTCTGCTGCCATGTAACAGTGAAATTGAGCTGATTTTTGTATATCAGCGCTTTTTTTAAAGTAGTGTGTACGAAGTGTAGCCAGCGGGTGACTGTACGGTACTGTTAGGGAGTTTGATTGATTGCTTCAATTGATTCAACAGGTTTAATCTAAAACTTATTAGCTTAATGTTCACTGGAAATGAATGCACTGTTCTGTGGAAAGACTCCAATAATCAAGATGTTATATACATGTATACACAGGTACAAAGACAGGTACATGTTTAACCCATGAGCCTGATATTTGCATATACAAAAAAAGATGGATATATACATAGAGTACTTTATTAATCCCAAAGGGAAATAAATTACATCAGTATCATTAATATAATAAACAAGTAAGTAGCAAACAAGAAATAAAAATCTATTTAAGGTGTATTAAAGAGGTTGAAAAATGCTATCAAATAATCTGAATATGAAAATGTACACATGTATGATGATTGTATATACAGGTAGGAATGACATTGTACAAACGGTGCACCAGCAAGTAGTAATGGAGAGAATGAACCTGCAAATAATAATAAAAAGAAGAGGATGCAATGAATGAAGGATGTGACCATAGTGCATTTAAGACAGAATGCATATGAGCATATTTATTGTGATATCAGAGAAGGAGATCCCTCTCTTAAAATGAAGCAGAGTTATTGTTAAAGTCTAATTGCACTTGGCAGAAAAGACTTCCTGTAGTGCGTAAAATAAACATAAAACACCCTTAAATAAAATGTTACACATAAAAATTTAATATTAAAAATTTTAATTAAATAAAGAAAAAGTTTAATTGCATTTTACATGTACAGACATGTTTTAAAAATATTAAGCAACTGTTTAAATGTGAAATATAACTGTACCTTTCCCAGACGAGTATAACTGCAGGATTGAGGACTAGGTGTAATCTTATTACATTTAGCCAACAACAAAATAAAATTCATTCAGAGTTCAATTAATTGAAACAAATTTTCCACTTTTAGATCATAATTCACTGATTGAGTGTTTTTTTCCCCTTTATGAAGAAATTCAGTACAAGAAAGAAAAAAAAAAGAAAAACACTCATCGGCATCAACTCAAGATCAGCGGCGTTCTTACTGTATATCTCCTTCCTACACGCTGATATAATAAAACGTCTAATGTTTCTACTCGCTATGCCAGAAATTCGCCATGTGCTTATCCTCGCCTGTTTTTACAGAACGCTCTGCCGCAGCTGCGGTGTCGTATCTATCTGCGGTGTCTATAGAAACTGTTATTCGATTACTGAGTCTGCCTGTCTCATGCACCTCCTGTCTCTTTATATATGAACCTTTACATTCTATACATACAGACAGATGTACTGTATGTGTTCACTGGTATCTGAGTAAACATATATGCGGTTCTTTTCATCAGGCTGATTGTCTTTATTCTGCTAATCCTGATCGGAGCGCATACAGTCTTTATTTTTGCGTACAGACAGCAGCAAGCGAGCAACCAGGGGACCGGCGAAATGTGAACATCAATTAACCCAAGCTAACAGCGCAGGCTCTGTTAAATGAACAGGAAAGGAATCTGATTCATGTTTAATCTTGCAGACTCATTCAGGAGCCAAGACAGAAACGTGGGGGATGTGATCTCACTCTAGTGCCAAAAGTGGGAGTAATGAAAAACAAGACAATAAGCCCCGAAGACAGAGACAGGGTTATCCTAGGACGGTGTGCACTGAAATATGGCAGACCGTTAAAAGGTTGTCTGAGTATGTTTTACATTGACTTTAAAGTGCAGTTTGAGTTAGGTGAAGATTATGAAATGTCTTGTAAGACTGCCCAACCTCGGGGTTTTGTAGACTGCACCGTAACATCAGTGCACACCTGTACCTTCAGTGGCATGGCTCTTACTTATACTCTCATGAAGGCATGTCCTCTCTGGCATTTTGTGAGGTTCTGAAGTAAACGTAGCACTCAACCTATTGCACTAGCCTCTAGTTTGACCTTTTTCTAGTGGCGTACTCGAAGCCTAATTACAGTCTTTAGTACAACAGCATTCTGTACTTTCAGGCTGTTTCATCTCGGCCCTCAGGCAGAACACATCCTCAAACATATGAATGGCCCACACCATGGTGGACTCCAGATATTCTTTTTTTTAAAAGCCAGTTTTTATATACATATAAAAAATAGCCTGATTTCTTGTTTCTCACTCTTGAATAAATTATTCAAGTTAAAACATGAATTGAGCTTCTATATTAAGAGATGCGGTCACATGGGTTAATCGCATTTATATTGTTGTTGTTGAGTTTGTGAATCTGATTTGTCAGAAGATGGTGATTAATTTTCTAGACAGGAGTTCTGCTGTCTGAGTTAAAAATCACAGGTTTGTATTCAGGTTTGCAGTCATACTAATATGGTATTGTTTCTATAGTACCAACCTGTTTACTCGACGGGCGTGTAGCATACATATGACAGATTCTGATGGGAGATTTTTACTTACTTATAGGTGGTATAGTGTCTGTACTTTGTAATTGTCAGTAGGTTTTCAATCATGAAGGAGTCTTCAGAAAAGAGTGCTTTCGATGTCATTATTATGTCAACCTACTTGATTAACTTCAGCATAGGGTGGAGAGGGGATGTCTGTAGCTGCATTTAATGAACAGTACTTAGCAAAAGTCTTTTTAAGTATTTTAATGTAGTCTTGAGGGATAGTTCTCCACGCTTCCTGAAGAACTTTTTTTTGGCTCTCAGTTTTTGGCAACCTTTGAGTTCTCATTTTTCAGTCCAGTCCCTGTACATGACCAGTTCAGATCAGAGAAATGTTTTTTGTTTGTTAAGCCATGCAGCGACTTGATTAGTTAATTAATTAATCAAGCATAAAAAACAGCTAATATAAGGCATGAAGCAGTGAGAAACAGGAAACAGGTGCAGATGATCAGGCCGGTGATTAGTATACTGGTGATGCTGAGTGGTTGAAAGCAGATGAGAGGGTTAATGAGCAAATATATAAGATAGCAAATGCGAACTTCTCATGTGTACATTCCAAATAAATAAACACACTTAAAATTGATTAAAAAAAAACATTTGCTACTTAACTATAAATGACAGCGGTATACGGGGAATAAAACAAGTTTCTATTGTAAAACAAATTAATCTCAAGGTTGTGATGGTTCTCCATGTTATTGTGGGCTACATCACACCTCACCATCATTTATTATTTCGTGTAACAGCATGCCTCATTGTGGTTTGCTCCTTTCATGTGTTAAACAATAGAATTTTTTTTTGTCTTTCAATTCGTTTCTTTACATGCTTTCAGGAGTCATTAGGGATTTAATATTTGTATTTTATAAATCATCATCATTTAAGAAGTTCAGAATTTAGTTCAGAATTTAACAAAAGTGATGCAAAAGTGTCTCAAATGCAAGTTCATGCAATTGATGATTTCACTTTTTGCATTAGTAACCAAGAATATAACAAAATGTACCTAAATACTGTATATCTACTGTTTGTTTGACATTTCAGTTTTGGCTAAACTGTGTCAGAAATGTGACAAATCGTGTTTCACTTAGAGGTATCTAGATTCCCATTAGTTTGTCGCTTCTATCTTTGGAACAGGATTTGAGATAACAGTGTTATGTGTTTGCAGGTTCTCGGCCTCTATCCTTTCGTTATCTGAAACAGAGCGAATGATTAGCGAAGGTTCCTTCTGAGTGTTGGTGTCTTCTCCCGGGAACACACATCACTACCGCTTTGCTCACACCTCGTCTCATGTGTCACCCTTCATGCTCAGGAGCTTAGAGTGTGTCAAAACAGGCCAAACACTGTAGTATGGGACCGCGATTTTCACTGGTTGGAAGTTGGAACGGAGAACCTGTTCCAGTGTAACACAACACACTTTGCAGCACTCTCTGCTGTCCTCGTCCTGGCACTGGTAACAACATGTCTTTGTCTCTCCCACCAAGGGGCTTCGACAGGCACCGGTTGAGAAGAATGTTGCAGGACGAAATCTATTTTTGCATGACGTTGAGGATCTGAATGATTACCGCTTCTACTAAGACCAGTTTCTGTCTTCAGCTACTCGTTTTTTTCCTTTCCTTTCAAAAGCTTTCCTGTTTTCTCTCTTTATCCTTTTCAGTGATTGTGCTGCACTGAGATCAACTACCGTAATTCAATATGCTTGTTATTACCAGTGCACAGCAATGCCAGCAGATAATGGGTGCACATACATATAACAACAAATCCTTTTGTCCTTCTTTTAAGAATTAGGTTGTGTTACTGGGGTCTGACCTCACATACTTTACCTTCATAAATAAAAACCTAATCTGGAGGTAGTGCAGAAACAAATTGTTGGAATGTTAGAAATCTAAATGTCAGATTAATTATTTTTTTTTACCAAATCAAAGTGTCTCCTCTTCATGTCTGCATGTACAGATGTACTGTATATGTCCCTTTATACTGTATATCATATCCTGCCATGGTTGTCAGTCGTTATTGAAAAAGGGTTCAGAGAGCTTAGACATCGGAAAGGTGTTTTTTTTCACCCTTTAGGCTAAGCTTAGCGGTGTTGAGTTTTCCGCTGCCTTTTAAAGTCGTCCGCTCTTTTGAGAACTCCTGTCATTCTTTTTCAAACGACAGTTTCTACTCATTTCCAGCTCGTACAGCATTATAGTTGTTTGCTCACGGCGTACGGTGCGGTCTCGTCTCACAACAAGGGGCGATAAAAAGAGTGGCCTTAACCTCGGGTTTTAACAACCACACAGTGAACTTAATTCACGGTTTCTCAAATTACATTAATGCCAGAGTAGGTCCGGTTTCACAATGGTCACTGAATCGGCTCACACAATAGCATTCTCTTAATGTTTCACGCAAAACGCATTTGATGTGGAAAACGATCTACGTGCTGCTGAGGTCGTATGGGCTCGATCTAATTTCCATGGCGATGAGTCAGTGTTTGAAGTCCAGGACAAAGTTGTGTGCATGTGGGTTTATAGACTTTTCTGTTTTTTTGTTTTTTGTTTTTTGTTTTCTAATACATCTGTTGTTAAGGAGATCAGGAGGTGGAATTTTCCTTTTTTTACCTAAGCAAAGGAGGCTAATGCCAAGTAGCATGTTAATAACCAAGCTGATGTCTATCTACTAGCCAGATCAAATACACTTCCTACTGTACTCTCTCACTGTGAGCTTTGAGGCTCAGATAATCAAACCCTAGTGCTGCTGTACTGCGTGAACCAAAGACTGGATACACTGCTAAACCACAGACAGCTGGACTAAGTTAAGATTCCATTTAAGTGTCTTTCGTTGTTCGCTGACAAAATGGTATCAATTAGTGCAGCACAATTAATCACGTAGAATTTAAAATTGCAGTATGGATCAGTGAAATTATTTTATTGCATAAGGCTGCAAGACATTATAGGTAATATAACAAATAGTCAGGAATTTTTCAATAATCTAGGTATTTGTTTATTTTTTAAATACTTTTGGGCAATGAATATTGGCAAATGAATATATTGGCAAAAGATAAATATGTTTGAATACAAAATGGTACATTTAACAATTAAGTATCGCAGATTAAATCACATTAGGTGTCAAAATAATCGCAATATGATTTTTTTTCTCTTTATCAAATTGCGCAGCTCTACTAATGATATGTGAGATGCTTTCATATAGAACTGGGTTGGTCCTGAGAACATGATTTAAGCTATTAAATGAAAAGGAAGTTGCCAAATGAACATTGGTCTGCTAAGATGCACGCACTCACGCACACACACTTTTTAGATCCAAAGCTGGATGGACTTCTGGTGACCTGTTTTAAATTTTTAAGTAGTGAAAAGCACATCAGGTTCAATCAACACACTCCCAGAGTTCAGTTCAAGCTTGCACAAAATATTCTCGTGGCTATTTCAAGCTCGAGGCATAAAGGACAGCAACTCTGAGAAACTTTCTTGGAACAAATGCTTCCTTTCCAGTCTGAAGAAATTAGTCCGGCCCATTCCCTTTTATAGCACTGCAAATGGTTTTCTTACTTGAACATGGTTGTTTTTGTGTATTTGTTTCAGAATGGCTTTAACGCGCCTTTTAGAAAACGGCACTCATTCCATTTAAATTTTGCCGCAATAAACGGCCCTGTGTGTTATCTGGAAGTGTGTTGAGTTTCTCTCTAGCGCAAACACTTTGACAATGGAGCAGGGGGAGGGGTGGCAGAGGGCCTTTTCCATGTCAAAGGAGCTCTTCTGTATGGCAATCAGTGTTAAAGTTGAGCCTATAGGACTCCCTCCTCGCAGGTGGTACGACCATTCAGGCAGCCTCATCCCACAAAACAAGAAATGAGACAATGAAGTGTGAGCGCTGCTTTAGGAGGTTTCAAAGGTTTCATTACCATTCAGTTTCCTACAGCCTTTGGTGTTGTACTTGGCGAGACCCTTTCTTGTTCCCGGGATACTTTTCACTTTTTAATGGAAGAAGTTAGTTGTCCAGTATCAGCTTTTTGTGAACGTGTTATTATAGTTCTCTTAATAAGTCTGTGATGACTTTGACTGATCTGGATCATGTCCAGTCTTTTGTAGTTGACCACTTTTTGAAGGAGCTTCGTGAGATCTTCAGGAATTAGGGTAGTTTATATCTTATACAGTACCACGAAGTATGGGTAAATTTCGACAGTGTGTACCTGTATGAGAATAGCTTTGCTTAAATAAACTGCTGCCAAAACAATAATGCTGCATGAAAAAAATGTCATTGTTTGACAAAATCTGTTTAAAAAATCTATAGTAATACTTTAAGCAGAAATCTTCACAATACCATTTGCAAAATAAAAACAGTAGAGGGATCATACATTTGTTAAAAATATTTATTTTAATATTTACATAATAAATATTTAAAAAATGATTATTTCAAAATTATTATTTGTAAAGAGTGACAAAATGATAGGTAAAGGATCCATACTACCATACTGCCATTGAGACTGTAAAGTTCAGTTTGACCACTCGATTATTGAACACTGAAATATACACCGTATATCAGCCATAACATTACAACCCAAAACATTATGCTCAATATTGTGTAAGTTCCCCTTGGCCCCTTGGGGAAGGACTCCATAAGACCCCTGAGGGGTTTGGCACCAGGACGTTGGTTGGATAGAGCTTTTGGGTGCTGTGGTTTGGTATTCAACTGGTAATAACTTTCTGCTAAATAATTGCTGTAAGCTTCAGTCTTTTGGTTGCCTGGAAACCTAAACGACCATTATAAAAGTGAAAGCTAATGCAATTTAGTGATGTTAGCAGGCTAGCTAAGTGCATAATATAGATTACGCCAAAGAAAAGTATATGAATTCCCATAAATGAGATGAATGTGTAACCATAATCCTTCATTATGCAGTGATGATAAAGTGTTGTTGGCTAAAGTTTTTGCTGTTACCTTGACTATTTGCATCTGGCTAACATCTTTATTTTCTCTCCATATAATTAACCGCTGACGTAATAAGTGAAGAAGGAGAATTATGACTGTCTTCTAGTACACCTTATTCCGCATGGTTTTGTTATGGTTCTTGCAGGTTCTTTCGTTATATTCTTGCAGGCTAATTCATCCTCCAAAAATATATATATAAATATATATTACCGTCAGCTAATGCTCCTGAACCTGCTCGTCCACCAGACATCCCAATTTCCCATAATATGCTATTTTTGCATAATATTTTTGTATACCCTTGGGACTTTATTGGATAGATTTAGCAAAGGTTAAAAAATAGCTAATGGATCCTTTGGGTGCTGTGGGTTGGAGTCACAGAGGATCGGATTTGATTGTCCAACATGATTGGGATTTGGGTGACTTTTTTCCTTGGGTGCCCATGTTCTTGTCATTGAGTTTCTGTTATATAAATGGCTGTTATGAATGTTCATGTGCTAATAATGTTATGTGGTGTTGATGTTGTGGCTGATCAGTGTATGCACGCATGGAATCTCATCTTAAAACTCTCACCCAAGTCTGCTTACAATATTAACTGAACTTCTACAATGAATCTAACGTAATAAGTAATTACAATTTAATTAGTTAGTTTCTGTATGAAACCTGTCGATGTAAATAAGCATTCAGCCAACATGATCACCCAGTCTCAAAATGCATTAGGGCCACAGAGAAGAGTTGGATTTTTTTTACAAATTATCCATCTCTGGTGAGACAAAAGGAAGGTATCGAGACTTGGTATAGCTGCCGATGACTCGACATGTACCAGATGGTAAATATTTGTGTGACAGTGCTAGTGTTCTTGCCCTGTCTCTGCCCTCTCCCACCCCTACACATTGGCCCAGACAGTTGCCCCCAGCATGTCTCCTCATCTGTGAGAGGCCCTCGGTTCATTTAGCAATGGCAGGAATGAGATCAATCTCCACTGGTGCTGACAACATTCCCATACCAGGGCTACCAATACAGCAGCTGCCGCCATCCTCCTTATGGGTACGTTAGTAAATACACCTACACCCAGGGCCCACGAATACAGTGGCAGGAAGCTGCCCCATTCATTTAAAAATTAAGTTTAAAAAAAGACTTTGAACAGGGGCTTTCTGAAAATTTTGTTAATTTATACCAAGTAAATTTATTGCTACCTGGAATGGTAGTTCCTACGTTCCTGTCGTTCTGAATGCTCAGAAGCCAAATTGATTATTAAGGCTGGATGCTATGTGGAGGAAGAGTTCAGCACAACCCATACATGTTCTGCTGCAAGTAGCTTGCATTACTTACTGAGAGGACAAAATACTAAAATCTTATATACTGTAGCTTTAAAGTTTGTTCAATCATAACACACTGTAAAATGGATAAAACAACATAGACGTGGTGGAACTGTTCCGATACTGAATCATTGTGCATCTCTTTGTTTGTTTGTGTGTGTGTGTGTGTGTGTGTATCCTATCACCCTTTGTGTTATCTAGACGCCAGTGAGCTCAGGATCCACACCCTCCCTACAGCAGTCACACCGTTTAAATCACGTTTACTCAGAAAGGTGTGCTGTTTGCAGTTGGTGATGGGCTTGATCCCACCTCTGCTGCACTTCAGCACTTTAGCCCATTGCAACACCATAGTCAGAACAAACATGCCGTCAAGCCCAACTCACACTTTCATGATCTTTGCAATTTGTATAAAAACAGCACTTTCTGAGGCTCCGACACACCCTGACATCATTACCTACATCACAGAAATGAAACTAATGAAAGATTTGGTGGAATACGGTGGCCAATGAATTGGTACAGTAAGATAATGGATAACAGTAATTGCTTACAAATAGCTCTGTGGTGGACTGCGAGGGTCTGCATGTCTCTCAGAGATGTACGACAACCAGCAAATGCCTGAAGGTGGTATTTTATATTTCATGAAATGTCCAGAATTAAATTTATTAATCCCACTGCTCATTAACTTGCAGATGATACTGATTCTAACATGCACAACAACAAAAAAATCTGAAAAAAAATTACCAACCATATCTTTAAACCTCTTTGGCTCAAGTCTTGTGCAATTTACAGCACGCCACAGCTTTTGCCATTCGAGTGGTACAGCTTTCCGTATTCCGATTCCGGCTAAAGCTTACTACGACTGACTAAAGATGACTAAGGAGATGCTCATACAAAAATAAAGCAGATCTACGAGTCGTAAAGTGTTCTTCCGTAGCCGTATCTCTGCCACAATTCTTTTTTTCATGCTTACAAGCTGCTAATCACTACAGATCAGCCCGATACACCCCGGTAAGACATGATCTTACCATACGACTGATCATGACTCATCACCATTTGTGAATTTGTAATGATTCGTGGCAAACATCTTGGAAGTGGGAACTGGGCTTAAGAATGTTTCGATTGCAGTAAGATGTGTGAATTTGACTCATTCTCAATGTAACAGAAAAGGATTAGGGCAACCATAAAAATAATTTGAGTTTTGACTATCTGTAACCATATTATATCATTATGCAGTTATGGTAAAAAATTGTTGGCGAAGGTTTCGGCTATTTGCATCTGGCTAGCATCTTTATTTACTCTCGATATGATTAGCCGCTGAATCACTAGGTGAGGAAGGAGAATTATATGACTATGTATATATGTATTCTAGTACATACCGTATGGTTTCGTCTTGTGTGTAACTGTTCCTGTCATTCTTGTAGGCTAATTCTACCTGGTAGCAAAAAACATTTTATCATCAGCTAATGCTGCTGAACCTGCTTGTCCACCAGACATCCCTATTTTCCAGCGACATTATTGCGTAATATTTTTGAATACACATGGGAGCTTTATAACACAGATTAAGTGAATGTTACAAATGCAAAAATAGCTAATGAGTATAGTGCTGAATACCCAAAGTGGCTCAAACAAAAAAAAGCAAAGTGGCCAAAAAAAAGTGGCATTTGCTTAGTAATATTTCTTGTAATGTCCTGTCATGATTTTTTAAAGATGTAATAATGTGTCTTTATGCTTAGTCAGATATCTCTCTGCATGCTGCTGAGGAGTGTGTAGAGGCGGGATATGCACTTAATTAGTTGAATAGGATTGTTGTGAGTGAGAGTGTGTAACTTTCATTTACTCTTGTTTTGCACGTTACTTCATGGCAGGAATGTTGGGTGCTGCATGTCCTGCACACTGGCTGATAAAATGCAGACACACTATTATTACAGCGATGACAGTGCTGCTCTGGCATGTGTGCTGCAGGAGCACCGCTCAGCTCGCTCAGATTGCCATTTAACAGAATTAGTTTTTCTTACAATCTTTCTAAGAAAAATCATTTTATTATCCAAAGTAATGTTTATTCGAAGGGAAATAAGATTATGAAATCTTTTAGAGAAATATCACGGTTCTTATGTTGAACAAACTGGGAGAAAGTGAGCGCATGAAGTGCAATGAAGAAAGAGCATGTTTTGTTCGTCAGCATGTTTTCAGCATGAGCACATCTTAGTCATGACGTCTGATTTTGATTTCTCAGACAAAATAATAAAAAATTATTTTTATTTGTGAGATCGGTGAGATTTGAATGCATGCTTACTGCCGGTAGTAGGCAGATCACACAGCAACTGACAGTCAGAAGTTTTTTTATGAAAATGTCAGAATGTAACCGTTGCTTTGACACCTGCCTGTAAGCCAGCAATGCGAGGACGGTATAGTGTGACGAAAGACTCAAATAACAGCAATAAATACACTTCTGACAGTTGCTTCAAGGGTTATCTTGCAGTTTGTTACACAATTCAACGTTTTAGGGATCCTGTGCAGTATAACAATAGCTAGGTGAGTTGTTTATACAGTTGTAACAGCCAAGCTATGAAATCCCCTCCATACGGAATAGCTCCGTTTGAACATTTATGAGTGATTTATGGCATAGCCTTTAAGATGTAGTCATTGTGTCCCTGCTTTACCCTACACCCTAGGTTTGTTAGTGCTCTGGGATTGTCACCATGGTGATCGTAATCCTCTCATAGCCACTCTGAGGTTGAGCTGATGACTGCTTACACCAGGGTTTGGCTCTGGAGCTTGGCTGTTTGGGAACAGTGAATAGGGTGTGAGCATTGTCCTCCTGAAGCTGTCCCTTTGATTTAAAAGCCTTTAGGACTTTGGCTAGCCTTCCTTAGTGCCGCCTTTGTGCAAGCCCTCTTGTTTTGTGCATGTGCAAGGTGCCAGACCTTCTTGAGCATTAAGCAGAAGTACACACGGATTTCTGTACCTTTAGATGAAAATCCGCCGTGTGCTCATCTTCTTTCAGATGTTGTAAGACTGCAAGAACACCCCTAAGCATGCTGCTAGATCTAGAGAGAGAAAAAAAGTGATGGGTTTGGATTCAATAAATCCAGCATGTGGATCGGAGTGTACTGTATGTGTGCGTGTAAGAGAGAGAGGTTTCTTTTAGAGAAGATCACAGCAGATCAGGAGTCAAACAGCCTATTGAACTTGTGTGAGAGTCAGTGAACTGTGACAACACTTTCACTAAGGCAGCAGCCAGACCCCCGAGGCTTTAAACACAAACCCCATACCTTCACTCTACAGGCTTTTCACTTGACATGCAGGTTTCTGTTTTATCACATTGCACATGACTGCATGAATCCCGCAATGTCCCGTCCACCCCAGAATAGATTTCGGATCAACAGAGGCAGGATAAAATGTTTACCGAAGGTGAGTGAATGAATGAAGAAACCCAATTGCGTGATTATTTACTAGTTTGTTTCACAAAATTAGAAGGACAAGAAGACATGATCATATCGATAGTGTATTCTTATCCGATGGCTAGTGCTCCTGAGATCAGCTTTGGATTCACTGGGATTCTGACCAGAATACTGAAGATGAAGTTTCTTTTCTTTTTTTTGATTAATTAGTATCAGACAACCTTATTCTGTTAGAGTTGTACTACAATGTATTACAATGTAACTCACCGCAACACCGTGTGAAAATAGCTCAAATGGTAATAGATTTGTATATTTTCCAATTTCACACGAAGATTTAAAATTTACAAAACAAATTTGCTTTACTGTTTTTTTTTAAAAACAAATACCATCTGAGTAAAACTTTAGTTTTACATAAAATACAAAGGAAATTGATATTTTTTGGTAGCAGACTCAGACTTTTGAACCTGATAGCCGCTGGACTCCGGATGCTCACTCAGTGCCAGCTCTTGTTAATGGTTGTTTTGAAAATGGGAACTTCTCTGCATTCGGTACTGCGTGTATAACTGTAGCCTGAGATGGAAGATATGTAATTCGGCATCTTCTTCAAAGTCACCCACCCATGTATCTGCTCTTGCCTGTCTGTGCCAAGTGTATCGGTGTCAATGTCATTAGATCACACACCTCTCTCTCTCTCTCTCTCTCTCTCTCTCTCTCTCTCTCTCTCTCTCTCTCTTTTTCACCCTCTCTCGCTTTCTTTCTCTCTCTCCCACTATAGAGGCAGTGGCAGTGTCTGGTTGCACTCATTGTTCACCCAAGTTACTGATAAACAGGCGGCTTGGTTACCAGCCCCCGGTTGATTGGCTCTTTTTAAAAAAAACTGCAAAAAGGACGTTGCCAAGGGAATGCAGGAACTTGTGCAAATTTGGAAAAAGAGAGTTTGGCATATCACAAGGTAGTTGGGGCATTTTTAACCACCTTTACAAATACACAGGCAGAGATTTTTCAACCTAGTGAGCTCTGTCTGTTGCTAAGCCCTACTCACGCCATAAACCTTAGCTTATTCTAACATCATTAGAAATGCCAGAGCTCATTGATTCTAGTGCACAATTTAACAAATTTAATAGATATAACAGTGAATTTCTATATCCTAATTGGATAATACAGAAGTGTAAAATGGTTTAACAGGTCTGATATTTCTCATGAGACATCTGCTATGATTTTACCTGTGAAGCTAGATGAATTGTGAACAATTGAGCGCTTTTTGAAAGTGCTGGTTTAATTGTAGTTTTTCATCCCCGATTATCCACGCTGAAACTCAACCTTTTTTTTCTCCACCATCTCTCCACCTCAGACTTTCTGCCTCAAGCTTTTTATTCAGGAAGAGCAATCAGAACAAACCGCTAGTAATTTCAGCTTCCTTAAAGCCTCAAGTGAAGTGAAAGGCCGGTAATTAGAAGAGAACGGTGCGCTAGCTGATTTATCTTACACTTCTGTGTGGTATTGGACACTTAACGCCCACCCATACTTATTAATCACAGACTTCGTCGTGTAGTCGTATAATAAATCAAACTACTTCCAGTTTGTCTGTATTTTGGATTTACATTATTTCATCTCTCAGGCATGCAGATGCCCTCCCCGGGATGTAGTACCGGGAAGTACTTGGGATCCGGTCTGCCGAAAAGGCGTCATGGTCGTAAAGCGCAAACACACCTGCAGTCCTCTGGAGAAGAGTTTTTGATGTTTTAATTGAGTTTTGGCTGTCTCTCGACTGATTCCTCACTCCTGTGGAGTGCCATAAACTCCAAATGCCACTACGGTAGCTTGGATCCACTTTGCCTCGTTCCCCTTCCATATTTTAATTCCCCACTGAGAAGAGAACAAAGCCATCCACGGTGGGGATTTTGTTGGGAAGAAAAGAGGACAGATTAAACCCAGAAGAGGCTAGGGTAAGGCAAGCCAGGTGCTTTTTATTGGTCTCCTCCTCTGGATGAATAGGCCTGAGAGTGCAGACCGGCCCATCACACTGCGCTCCTCAGTCTCATGCATCTGTGCACATGTGCTTTCTGTTTTGTTCTAGCCTGTGCTGGGCCAGACAGATGCCTTTATTAGAAAGAGGCCCTCATTAATTAAGCCGAATGGGGGAACGTTAGAGACTTTAAAGCCCTGAGAGAACTCGAGGACAAGGATGGCTTGTGATTTCTATAATGAGAAGAGAGCAAAAAGCTCCAAGGAATATGTATGTGGAACAGAGATTAAAAGTGTTTTTTATTTATTTATTTTTTTAAAACCAAATCCACAAGTGGCTGCCTTCTTACCATTTTAGTTCTCTATTCATTGCCGCTTAAGTTAATTAATTAATTTTTTTATGCCATACATAACAATTTGTTCATGTTCCCAGTACAGACAAAAGAGAATTTTGGAGCAAATGTTTAATGCACATGGTTATAAAGTATATATATTGCAAACTTAATTGCAAAAATTAAGTGATTTGACAATACTGTAACTTAATTTATCAATGTTTGAGAAAAGATACGTCTGCATTTTGCTGAGCTACAGGACATCACTCATTGCAGACTCATGGTTCATGGCTGAGTGGAGGCAAATCGTTTCATCCCACCATATGCTGCCTTGAAGTGAGTGAGATTGTGAAAGCCAGGAGGCACAAAGAGCACTACCTTCGCCTTGTCCCACTGTGAGTGTGTGTGTGTGTGTGTGTGTGTGTGTGTGTGTGTGTGTGTGTGTGTGTGTGTGTGTGTGTGTTATTAGTGAAACCCCCAAACTGCTCTGAGATCAGGCTAAAAGTATTTCCTGCTAGCAGGCCACTAAATCATGAAGTGCATCTAGCAGTAACCCTCTTATCACCGTGGCTCGCGAGGGGAGTGTCGCATCAGAGGAATTCCATTCACTTTTAATACCTTTCCCCTCTTTATTCTTGTCTTTCTGGAGGTGGGACCTTCGTGAGAGGATGTAAATCATGTCATCTTGCCTGACAGGTCCCGAAATCCCTCGGAGAATAACTGAGACAAATTCTTTTTTTTAGATGAATAATTACGGAAATGCGAGGTATCAGCGCTGAGGAATCCTTTTAATCATCTGAAGTGTGAATTCGGCGTAGTTGTGTTGGCACACGTTTTAGTCCAACCTGTGTGGGAACAACTTCACATTTAAGGCACATAAATTTTTGCCTAAACTTAGGGCGTGACACAAAGTGACAGAAAGAATCGTTTTGCCGTAGCAGGCATATACCACCGTCGGCCATTTCAAATGTTTAATGATTTAGAATATGAACAGTTCCTTATAATAAGCAGAGTTTTAATTACAAGCCACGCTGAAAGTGAGAGCAACCAAACCATTTTTTTTTTACATTTTTTTAGAGCACTGAGGTGCTCTATGCTCCATTGTCAATGTGAGGTGGTGTGTTAAAAGGTCCAAGTGGGACGTGTCAGTTTTGTGTTAAATCACTCGTCCATAGCTGACCTGCAGCACACGGCTCATCTGCGCTTGCTCTTAACAGTGACGAGAAATAATCAAACGAGAGCTTAAAAGGCAGTGAGTGGCACTCAACTCAACAAGTGCACATTATTCTGTGACTTATTTTCACATCTTGTTCATTTCACACACGCACGCAAACACTACACGCCTCTCCTGACACCTGCTTCTCACTAGTTTCCACTCCCTCAACTGCAAGCTAGAACAAAGGCACATGTTCATATTGTGGGAAGGAGAGCCAGCAGGCTGTCAGTAGAGTGAAGAGAGGCCTGCAGACAGACACGCTGACACACTCCAGCTCCTGGCAGCTGCTTTCAGTCGCACTCATTCTCACTAACAGGTGGTGGATTTTTCTCTTTTTTTTGTTGCAGAATCATCCCGAGGCTGAGTTAAGGACAGTAATGAGGCCCACAGCCCAGTTCTGTTACGAGAGAAAAGAGAGACATACAGGGAATAAATTACAGTAAAGTGTCAGAGATAGTGCTGCAGTCACTGCAGACTGACATGGGCTTAAAACAGATGTTGGCTATGTGGGAGGTCTTCTCGGTATCTGTCTGCAGTCCTCTGAGCATCTGAGTATCTTTTTATAGGATTGAGTCATTGTTTTTTTAATTATTGCAATAAGAGCTTATGCATGGTTGTTAAGTTTTCTAAGGATTAGGAAAAAGAACTGCATATGTAGTCTTAAGCTGTTGTAATCAATCTGCCTCAAGGTCAGACATGTTATGTTCTGACATGCATTTCTGGCATATGACATATTAAATAATCCTCTTTTCTCAACAAGCTGTTTCCTTCAACAAAATCTACACACGTTGTTGTTGCACCATTCTGTGTAAAGTCTAGACTTTTGGCTTAGCAATCGCACAAGCTCAGTAATTCCTGAACTTCTTAAATCTATCCCAGACCGAAGTCTATGCTACAGTTACAATCAATGAGATTATATTCTTCATTTTCTGATGCTTAATATAAACATTAACACTTATCATAGTATTCTATTGTAATATCTTTTTTGCCATAGAAATTAGTTTGTTGTCGCTATACTCTCCCTTACTACTCCTGTTGTTTCTTGTGTTTTTAGTACTGTTTTACACTCATTTGTGCACCATATAGGGTTTTGCGTTTTAAGTCATTCTTATGTATTGTCTTATGTTTTAAAGTGTGTAGCACCATGGTCCTGTTCTTGACTTACATCTACACAGATGTTTTCAGCTTTGTTTTTCACAGGCACTTGATAGGCCTGATTGCATTTCGCATGAATTTGTGGGTCTACAGGTGTTCCTAATAAAGTGGCCAGTGAGAGGTTGTTTTTGGTGCAATGCTGTATTTTTCTATAGTAGTAAATATTTGATATTTAAGCACAGAAACAACATATTTTAATAAGTTTTTATGACATTTTTTAAGGATGTTCAAGTCAGACTTCTGATTGTGCAGAAGAGTAGAACAGTCATGAGAGTAGAAACTCTTTTTATTTCTCTATATAATCCCCTCCTGCACTAATGCACTTCTCAGGATTTTACTAGTGCTTCGATAGAAAGTTTTTTCAGTGTGCTCCAGCCATGATTGGACTTCCTGACTCATGTGAAACGCTGGCCTCCCAGGAACTCCTTTAATGGCCTAAACATGTGGAAATGGCTTGGATCGAGGTCAGGACCTGTAATGTGCAAGTGGTGCTGGTGAATGATTGTATAGATAGTTCTCTCAGACTGATGTAAATTAGAATTTAGTGGTCAATAAATACACATCAGAATTACGCGTCACTGAGTTTAAACAGGTTTATCTTTTTTTAAAGCGTTCTTCAGTTCTTTACTGTATTTTAATGTTACTTACAGGTTTACAGGTGAGTGTAAGCTACACTGGTGTTTATCAGTGTTAGTCACTTTGTTTATCTCTGATTCACAGAGTGCCAGTTTTTAACGCTGTCTGATTGAAGATTTTTTTTTACCCTGCGGAGGCAGCTTTTTATTCCAGCCTTGGCAGTTTACATATTTCCTGTATTGTTTGGATTTGCTTGAGTACACATACATGCCTTGCTATGTCCCTGCTCATGATATCTCTTAGAATTATCGCTGCATGCTTTTGTCCTGTGTCACTTTATATTTTTTGTCCTTTCATATGAATATAAAGGTAGCTCTGAATAAATATAAATTTGCAAAGCATGTCGAATGACAGAGCACTTTGGAGACAAAAGCAAATTATCGCTGCCTGGCACTCGAGAGTATTTAGACAGCGTTTCAAGTGTTAATGAGTCAGTGAGTCAGTGTCTTTGTGGGAGCCTGGGAAATGCATTTCAGCGGTAAAAGTAGTTGGGAGGTCGTGCTTATTGGCCCGTCTTTCCTCCTCTCCACAGTTCTTTCTGCATCATGGTGGCTGCTGGCATCGGGCCAAAGTCCAGCCAACAAGAGATTATGTGGGTCATTTGTCAGCCCCGTTGCCCTGGTTACTGCTCTTTCGCAGAGGAGGGACGCTGGAATGAGTGTCCCGTGCTCTCATTTTGCATCGAGTTTGGACTTTTTCAGCTTTTCGAAAGACTTTTTCTGGGGTATGTTAGCGACACCTGGATGACTTGAACTCTGACACGGCGAAGTAGGAAGTGGAGAGCTGAAACTCGATTATCGCTCTCAGGCAGGCTTCGTGTTACCCAGTGCTAAGTGAATTTCTGCCATCAGATTCCATTAATGTTGTCTCAATTTGACTGGTTACACATTCACCAGTGTAGATGAGCCTGGAAGTTGTGGACGCGATAAGGAATCAGTTGTAGCCAATTTAATGCACAATGAACATAACCCTAATTTCCCACAACATTAGCTCAATGACACAATAAAGCAAGATTGGCGGTTCTATCTTGGGCGAGCATCTGCTGTCTCGTGGAGCAGCTCAGTAAGCACAGTTGTCTAATAGATAGCAGACATTAGCCCAGAGAGAGAGAGAGAGAGAGAGGTGGAGTAACTACAGTCTGCCTAGAAGTATTCAAACTCTTAGTGCTTTTAACTAGACGCATTAGGCTTAGCCTGCTTTTTTTAAACAGTGACTCTTTTATTCTCTCAGCCTGCTAAAAACAGAGCTGGACTTTAGAGTAATGCTCCTGGCTGAAGGTGAACTGGGGATTATTTGAGGAAGATCAGCAGCTTTTTAGAAATTTGGAGATAACTAATGATGCTTGATTGAAATCAGTGTCTGTAGTGCAAATGTTGAATACAGTAAAAATGAAAAATGCATACATAGTATCATCTCAAAAATGAAAAACACACATTTAATAAATAATTAATAAAGACAATAAAGCAGAATACCACTTTCAAAAAAAGTATTTTAATAAGTACTCATGCTGATACCAAATATAAAAAAAGAAAAAAAAATCAAGTATCTATTTGATTCTGTCAAAATCTAATTCTGAGGATAAGCAAAAAAACAGAAATAAAATGTAAAAGGTTTAAAGATGGCAGATGGCAATTATAGCACTCTTGATGAAAAATATAAAGAAAACTGAGATTTCTTATGAGATCAATGCTGCCACTCAGTCTCTGATTGATCGATAAGTAAAGAACACAGCTTTTGACTTTGACTTGATTTATCTGCCAATACAACATACAGTACAACGGCACGAGGCATTTCATTCGCGTGAACACAGAGTTTACTTGCTTTAGACAAGCAGGCAAGGTTTAATGTCAAGGTTTGTCTAGCGTTGTAACCTCGATAACTAACCCAGATGAGTCTTGATCATCCAGAGAGACAGCGTACCTCCTGTTTAGATGCTCAAGCATAACTAATAAATTCCTCTACCAGGCAATGTCAACTTTACAAATATAGTTTAAAAGAGTGAAACACTTTTTGTTGCCTTCCTGTTATGTTTTCACTTCACTCACAGCATTTCGAGTGAGCATGGAAAATATGCAAGATGACATCTCTAACTCATCGACAGTTAAATACACTGGCAACTGATTTGGTCTTTGAATGTAGTTGATGTAGATAGTAGATGTTGTATGCAGTTTGAGAAAATGTGCATGAATCAAAATGATCAGATCGAGCCTGACTAATGACTTTAGGATCTCATGTTGGCGATCAATGGAAATAAATATGTGCCATCACATGTTGTAGTAGATAGTTATACCATATTAGGTGTCATACTGTGTTGCAATATAGTACCTCGTACATTTACATTTAGGCATTTGGCAGTACCACAGTACTCATACTCGTACTAGTACTTTATACTAAGCCACAACAAAAATGATAGACATAGTGTACAGAGTAACGCCGATGTAAAGCACACCTTGTGCAGATGTTTCTGGACATCTGTCTCTCTCTTTTGCTGTTCTTTAAATGCTTTGGTGTGGCTGGTAATTCTGCTATGCCAAGCCCTGATTATTGGATTAGACAAGGAAGAGGCTTTGCTATGTGATGCCCAGCTGTATAACAAGAAAACACTTAGATTCTTGTTGTACCATGAAAGTGCACAAGTCTGCTTACTTGGCTTGAAACCCATTCACACATTATTATACTGTGTATTTTTTCTCTCTTTCTGTCTCATCTCTCATCTTTGTGTTAGGTCGACTCCGGTTTGATTATATAGTCAGAAATACCTGTCTGATTGAGGATCAGAACTTTCTCTACCTTCATTGCTCACCCTGCATTGTGGATTGTGAACATGATGGACAGAGAGAAAATGAGCAAGAATTGGAAGTGTAAAAGAAAGCACCATGGTTATGAGTGGGGAAAACCACCCCTGTCTCCCATCTGTGCTGCTTTTGGAGCTCGGGGAGGTGCTGATGATGTCAGTGAGGTGTAATCTCATTTTGCCCTTTTATTAAGGGCATGGGCCCATCTGCCACACTCCAGCTCATCTGATGTTACCGCACAGTGTAAAGATGGCTTGAAATCTGAGCATGTCCAACCTCTCCAACTTGTTTTGTTGAACGCCACATGTTGGCACAAATATACAGTCAAAACCTTACGTATCTTTTCACCTTTTTTTTTTTGGCATTCCGGGTCGTATGTTTTGCAAAGTTGATTCATTTGTGTCTGCAGGTGTCCCTGCATTCCTTATGCTGTTGAGGTTAATAATTAAAGGACTTGTGTGTTTTTGTTTAAAAGGCCAAAGATCTCTTAAGACAATGGGTGAGATGCATGTTAACTGGGAGTTTTGCTCCATGTTCACTTCTCGATAGTTTTTCTATCTCTATCGATATAAATGTTCTTAATGGTATCATCTGGTTTAATTAGTATAACAGTGAGAGAAATTTTTGTCCTAATTTTTCAAAACATGGTCAACATTACATTTGTTTGCTCCGACTTAATAAAAAACTTCTGTGTAAGTATACATTTTTTTAGATTTGTCATTAGTATCTATGAGTGTTAACAGTTTGGTATTTGAGTCTGTGTGCACATGAGAGAGAGAGAGAGAGAGTTTTCTTTTGTATTTGACCCACCTGAAGTAAAGGTCGGTTGGTAGAGCGAGGGCGGGGCATGTCTGTAATGCTATTGGCTGAGAGGAGGGGCTCTAACCCAGTGTTATGATTTAAAAGTTTGAATGTGATGTGAAGCACAGCCAGGGATTGGCCAGTTTGTCTTTGCACCTGACCCTCCCTCTCATTGTCTCCTCTACGCTCTTCCCATCTATAACAGTAATTTATCATGGACACACATAATAGCTTGTTTTGATTCTCTGTGCTTAGGTGGTGTTGTTGAGCGCATTTGTCACAAACTGAAGAAAACACCTGCAGGGTTTTTAGCAAGTTTGGATAGGTTCTTATGATCTCTTACCTAATTTAATGGGAAAGGTTCCTGAACATTCAAGTTAGTGAACATTTTTTTTTTTAGCTTTGATGTTTTTTTTTTGTTCCAAGTATTTAATGGCTTAAATTTGCATGGGTTAAAACTTTAATCAGCACTTCTTTTCCTTTGCAAGTTTTTTTCTCTTTTTTTTTCTACACTGCCTGCCAAGAGAGAAAGGCCTGCATCAGGAAAAAAGGGAGATTTAAAATGACTGGAATTGGATTAAGAAGTCTCTAATGCTTAGTGAAAGAAATGTGATTTAAAAAAAATCATGATTGTAGATCATGACAACACTTGTTGAAATTGCAATTCAAAGTAACATGGACAGTATGAATCACAGCTAGGTCTAATAGTGAAAGTAAGAGCATTTTTTACACATATAATGTGATGAGAACTCACAGGATTGGAATTAAACAGCACATTCACACACTAGGGGTAATTTGAGAACGATAATTAGCTTCATCTGCATGCCTTTGGACTGTGAGGAAACCGGAGTACCTGGAGGGAACCCCCCAAGCATGGGGAGAACATGCAAACTCCATGCACACAGACTCTGAAGTGGGAATCGATCCCGGACCGTGGCGGTGCAAGGTGACAGTGGTGGTTAGCAAAAAAAGTGCCGCCTAAGCAGGAGAAATAAATGTTAATCCTTGCTGTTTGTGACTGTAGAATGGAAAAGGCACATCTTAAACGTCCTGATCACTGTCTTTAAAAATGCATTAACATTAACTTGGTGTTCGTGTGTAGAAGAAGCCTTTGTCGTTCCCTCTGATAGCTGGGACAACACTGTGGTCTTTAATGCCTATTAGTCTGGTACTGTGATAGAGTAAAGCAAATAGAGACAATGTGAAGCGTATCGCTGACTCAACAGCCTGCAGGGCGTTATCAGCCCTGTGCAGACACATGCTAAACATCACAATCTGACACACAGATACAAGCTGACTGGCTCATACACCTGTGTGTGTTGTAAAGAGATATATAATTATAAAATATTATTGCTTAATAGTTTACCATAAGTTAATTTGTTTATAATACTGTGATTCATCGTATAATTATATTGCTTTGTTATCATATCAGTTTTATTATAGTATCATAGTGTATATTCAGTTTTATGATAATGGTTTTATGATTTTGTGGTTGTGATAGGAAGTGGAATGAACCTCAGTACCGTAGCGAAAGGTTTCCCGTGGCGTTTGTTGCTTCCCTGTGCTGTTGAAGTCATCTGCTGTACCGCCGAGTATCATGTTAGTGATTCATAGCTCCACATGGGTCTTCATGTGGCATCCTCAGCATTGCCCTACTGTTCACCCCTGCAGAATTGCCACTGCTGAGCTAAATCCAGCAGGTGAAAGGGTAAATATAGACCCTGGACAAACAGAGACATATGCCCAGGGAACAGCTTAGGCATTTGTGCTTTCGTCACTTGACAAACATATATATA
>QMIH01000113.1:103307-117720 GCA_003987875.1 Clarias batrachus
ATATATATATATATGACTGTTGAAGTTAATAAGATGAAAATGCAGAAATTGTTTATTAAATTATAAGACCAATAAAAAAAGTGTTAAAAAGTGCCGATAATGGGGACTCTTTCCAAAAAGAGGATAAATAAGCATCTGTTGTATATATACATCAGATATGATTTGCAGCACAGTTTGATCTTTTATTATTAATAAACATAAGAGATGGTGAAAAAAATCGTTTCAGACACGTATCGCAGTTCTTTCATGTGGCAATTCATGTACTTTCACACTACAAAATCTAAAAACACTAAAAAAATTCATTCAAATATGTTTGCATTTGAGGTAGTAACATTTTACAGGTCCTCCATAATCCTATACAGATGCACTCTAAACTTATTCACACATTGATGGGCAACACAGCATCCTCTGTGCTACAAGCTAATTATGTGCAAAAATTGTGTAACAAAAACTGAAGACTGTAAAAAAAAACCTGAAAACTGTAACATCGGATTGTGATACTTATAAAAATGTGATCTCTCCCATCCCTATTAAACATCATGTACAGTTCCCACCGTTAGTTTCATTAGACATCACTATTGTTTTAGAATGAACACATTTATATTTGAGAATTCAGTGACATTGTGGTATAAAGAAAATTACAGTAAAAAATGTATGTTGGCTAAAAATGTAATCAATAATGAAATTATTATTACTTCATCTGTTGCTTGTTTAACAAGTTTACTATTGAGTACTAAATAAATAAAATAGACTTTTGTCAGAGTCAACGCTAAAAGTCGATCAGCGTAATGAACCATTTGGACTCTTGTTTAGTTGCATTAATTGAGGGTTAATTAGACTCTAGACTCCAGCTAGTCTGGTAGTTAAGAATGATTAATGAGCTAACTTTACCTACAAGCACTAAAATCACAGTTGGGTCTGTTGAAATAAAAACAGGTACAATAGAACAAACAAGAAAAAAAAAAGTTGTGTAATGTTTTGACTGCAGAAACAGGCTTGTTGAATAAGCTAAGTGCTGTCAGCTTAATGTTCATACGTTCGAAGACTCACTTGGCCTTTTTAACCCAGGGTTTTAAAATCTCATAAGTGTGTTTTTGTTCAGGATACGGACTGCGGAAACAGCAATGTGTGTGTGTGTGTGTGTGTGTGTGTGTGTGTGTGTGTGTGTGTGTGTGTGTGTGTGTGTGTGGTATATCAGCAAGCTCATGTGTAGCAGCATGTGAAATAACAACACTATAGCTGTACACCGAGGCAGGTGGGGAGTGCATCAGTCGTAGGGTGTGACAGGAGGGACCCTGTCCCGGCCCTGCTTTACCCATCGTCTCAGGTCTTAACCCTCACAGCTGCGGTTGTCTTTCATTTGGTGAAGGAGCAGGAGAAGTGAGCAGAATTTGAGCTTGGTGGATGCCACACAGGTACTGAGTCAGGAGACATACCATACAAAGCCAGATTAAGCAGCAGTCTTTTTACTGGATCTAGCAGCTCTTCCTCATGCTTTATTGCTGAGAGTGTGATTTAACTCTGAAACCCGATCCCGCTGTATGCTGAGGGCTTCCTAAGCTGCCGTGTTTAGTCAGGGGTATTAATTAGATACTCCACCTGTCCCCCTAGTTGTTTTCTTTGTCAGAGTCCTTAGATCAGTGATCTAAGACCTTCATTTAAGTGCGGGTAATATTTGCAGCCACTCAGGCCTATGGTTTTAACGTCTTACTGGATCACAAACAGATCTCCTAGCACATGAGTAAATATGAGTGATACATTTTGGTTGGTGAAACGCCAAAACAAAACATGTTATGAGTTCCTACTTGTACAGGTTAACCAGGAAAGCAGAACAGAAATCAAGAGTAAACATTAACAAATGGAGAAATAGGAATCATTTACGTGTAGGTACGGAGGGGGTAGAACCATTCGATGCACGGTTACATTTGTGTAAAAATTGACTTCTGATGTTTTCGCTCCCTTAATTTTTAGACATTTTAGTTTTATTCTCAAAGGCAAGAGTGCGCTATTATGTCTATTATGTCTATTATGTATCTATTTCTATCCTGTGTAAAGTTCTCTGTATTCAGGCCACAGTTACCAAATCAAATTAAAATTCTAAATTTGTGTCACATACACAACCATACACAGTATGATATGCAGGGAAATGGTTATACGATTGTCCATGCCTTAAAAATAAAGATGATGAAATAAATTCCATTAGAGAGTAAAATTTAAAAAAAATTTTCAATAAAAGTAATATAAGAATTAATTCATGAGAATTAAGAATTATAATATAAGAATCTAATTAATTTTATATATAAGTAATATAAGAATAAATGTGTGTGTGTGTATGTATATATATATATAATTTACATCATAACAATTATTTAAAAAAATTTATATTTACAAAAGTTACTAAAATAAATCAGAATTTAAATATTACGGTATAAAGTACGCAGGATTTACGGACTATACAGGTAGAAATTATAAACTCTTACGTATAAACCTCCTCTGAGGCATTTGAGGAAACCCTCTGTGACAGCTTGCATTTTGAGTAGTTTTCACCTTCTTGACCTATAAAGGTTTAAGAGGATTTCCATGACAGACATTTTTTTAAAAAGATCTAGTAGAATTCAATCTCACAGTCTTGACTTTGCCACTCATCAGATCTTCCTGGTCCACTATTTGATCCAGGACTGATGTCAAACTCTTTTCTAATCAGACCATATACTGGGTGTTTATCCTGTCTTATTCAGCACTCGGCGTGCCTAAACATTTATACAAGGAAGTGTACTGCATATTACTAAGCTTCTTTTCAGCTCTGAATAACCACATCATTTCTCTTGCAGATGGTCTCCACCAAGTAACAGCACTGTGCACCCTCCGTGTGACCATCATCACAGACGACATGCTGACCAACAGCATCACGGTGCGCTTGGAGAACATGTCCCAGGAACGCTTCCTGTCCCCGCTACTGAGTCTGTTCACCGAGGGCGTGGCCGCCGTTCTGTCAACCAGCCGCGACGGCGTCTTCATCTTTAACGTGCAGAATGACAGCGATGTCAGTGGCAGCATCCTCAATGTCACCTTCTCGGCCCTGCTTCCTGGCGGCACCCCCGGTCGCTACTTCCCCTCGGAGGAGCTTCAGGAGCAGATCTACTTGAACCGCACGCTGCTGCGCCACATCTCTAGCCAAAGCGTGCTGCCCTTCGATGACAACATCTGCCTGCGTGAACCTTGTGAGAACTACATGAAGTGTGTGTCGGTGTTGAAGTTTGACAGCTCGCCGCCGTTCATCGCCTCCGACACCATGCTGTTTCGACCCATCCACCCGATCAACGGGCTGCGGTGTCGCTGCCCGTCCGGTTTCACAGGCGACTACTGCGAGACAGAGATTGACCTGTGCTACTCAGGACCTTGTCGCAACAACGGCCGCTGCAGGAGTCGAGAAGGTGGCTATACGTGCGAGTGTCTGGAGGACTTCACTGGTGAGTAGAATGGTGTCACGTCTGAAATTCAGCGACTTTAAACTTGTGTATCGTTGGTGGCAGGTAACCATCACCATTTTTAAACTATGCAGCTGAATTCACCAGAGCACTGACATTTGGGGTGGTAGGCTGAAGTCGGTTCATGTTTCCAGACATGAGCATGAATAGCCGTTCTCCCATGTATCTTCTTCACTGTCAGAATCATACAGGTTTGATTGAGTATACAAGACGGGACGTAAACTAAGAAGGAAAGTAAAACTGATTTATCAGCGGCTGAGAACAAGTTGAGACATATCAAGCAGAATGCGTATATCTGAGATGCATCTCGTATTTCACTGTTTTGCTCTGGTTGCTATGGTGATGTAAACAATCCTTAAATGTCGAATCAGCAGCCCATATCAGTAAGAATTACGAGCCGAATCCAGTACCTTAGGTGGAGTTTGTTATAGTACGAACAGGGAAAAAGGACAGTGATGCATGTCAAATATGCATTTCTGTCATTCTGTCAGTAAACTATAGTGAATACATTGTAATATTTCTAAAACCTTCATCAGACTTAGTGTTAACAACTATTAGCACTGATCAGATCACAATATGAATGACGGTATCATTTTATCAGTAGCACGATTGCCATGTCTGCATAAAGTAACCAGATGTCAGTGCAAATTGAGACCCAGATGCACTAGACAATAGCAAATATAAAACTTAGGCAAGTGTTAAATTGTTTAATTAAATTGTCAGGCACTCGGATTGAACAATAAAAGCAAGATTTTTCCCACAAGTGCCTAAAATCAAGACTTATGGATATGTTAGGAATCATTAAATTGTTCTTTTGGAAATCTTGAAAATCTCCTTGCAAAGTTTGTTTTCCGTGTTTGCCAGACACCACGCTCTACCAAAGCCAGTAAGAAAATAAGGGCGTCTTTTGTGAGTGTGTGGCCTTTTTTTTTCATCCCGAAGTGAAATCTTCCCCTTGACTTCCTGTTCAGAGTTAATTACCCTCTACAATCATCTCCTCCTGCCAATTGTAATTGCATTCTGTGCTTTGAAGGTCACGGTTCAATTCCAGGTAGTCTGTGGTCATTAAAGCAACGATGACAGCCCAGTCCCTGAATGTCTACCTCTCGCTCTCGTTCTCACATTAGACTGAAATGGATCCATGTAATTTCCACACAGAAAGGGATTATAGCGAGGAAAGCTGGGGTCATTACCAGCGTAGCGACGGCCATCCTGTCCCCTTTACTGGCACATACCTGGCTGTGTCCAGATCTTGTCAGGATAATGGTTGACACAGAACCCTGGGAGGTTGAAAGACCATCTCGGAAGCTGGAAGCACCGGAGCCAGTGAGGATAGCTCTGTTTCCAGAGATGAAGCGAAGTCGGCTTTGATTTTGAGCTTTGGGAGTGTTAAGGTCGTTAGTGCTCCAAACTTTGTTTCCTTTTATTCTTGTTAACATGATATAAATTGTTAACAGGATATACATAATGATGAGAGAGTCAATGCCATGGACCATTTCAATGATTGTTTCATTCCAATGGGAAAATGCAAATCTCATTTAGGTTACTTTAGAAGGTATCATCATATGCATCCTTTTTGATTCTTGAAAGTTCCATAAGAGTTCCATAAAAGTTTTATTAGATGTACACTAAACTGGAACAAATCTTTCAGGTGATGAGTGAAATGTTTGTATCAATTGTGTTCATATTTATTTGCTGAACATTAGTCAAGCTGCAGCTTTATTGTGATATCTAGCAGAAAAAATATGTACAATAAATAATAACTCTGTACAACTTACTTATAGTGGCATTTCAGGTAGGATAAGGTCTACTAAGTTTGCCTTTGGGTTAAAATAAGACTCCTGAGGCAGCAGTGTTTTTTTTTTCCCCATTAGGAGTTACTAAGTACAGAAGGCATTGCAAATTTTTCTGTAATTTTTCTGTTGCTTTTCCTCTCTCCCAGGCGAGCACTGTGAAGTGAACGCACGCTCGGGTCACTGCGTCCCAGGCGTATGTAAGAACGGAGGGACGTGCCAGAACCTGCTGGTGGGTGGGTTCATCTGCCAGTGTCCATCAGGCGAGTACGAGAAACCCTACTGCGAAATGACCACGCGCAGTTTCCCGGGACAGTCCTTTATCACCTTCCGGGGCCTGCGGCAGAGGTTCCACTTCACCGTCTCTTTTATGTAAGTGTTTCAAAAAGCGTTTTGCCCCTCCTTAAGGTAACTATGCGGTCCTGCCCATGTTTTTAAACTGTTTGCACGCTGACATGCCTGCTTCTTGCCTTGCAGCTTGCTAAATTATAATTAATGGACGAGCGAGGTTGCACAAACAGAAGAAAACAAACAGCGGCTTTTGTCTGCTTCTAGAACGTGTAGAGACATATATGCGTTGTCGTCATGCAGTAAGCTGTATATTGCGGTGTGCATTTTAGTAAAATGAATCGATTGTTGTGATTGTTTAAAGAGAAATGAGGGGTTTAAAGTAAGTATAAAAATATGAGAGTAGTGGCAATAGTGACAATGAGACTAGGACAAATTTGAAATGTTCTTTAAAACAGTTCTCATTATGCAAGACTGTGTGAAGATTATTATATATCACGAGTTATCTTAACTGGTAGTATTTACTGACTTTGTGTATGCACACACTATTTAGTAGTGTATTTTTAGTATTTAGTGACGCGACCCTCCCATTTTATCTGAGCTTGTTATCGGCACTGCATCCATTTCCGCGTTTTGGAAGTATGAGAGACAAATAAACTCTCTTGTAAGGTATCAGCAGCTGGAGTTTCAGTCTTCTGTGTTGTGTGAAAATTTTAGATCCAGATGCTAAGGAAAGGGGGGCAATGAGATGTAGTGGTTAGCACTGTGGCCTCTCACCTCCAGGGTCAAGGGTGTGAATCCCGCCTCGGGTCTGTTTGCATGTTCTCCCCGTGCTTGGCAGCTTTCCTCGCACAGTTCAAAGATGCGCAGATTAGGTTAACTGGCATTCGGAAATTGCCTGTAGTGTAGCTGCGTATGTGTGTGTGCCCTGCGATGGATTGGCACCCTGTCCAGGGAGTATCCCTGGAGACTACTGGGTGTGGTCTCTTGAGACAGGATTCCCCCAGCGCTGTACAGGATATACAAGATGAACAAATTAATGCCAAGAAAAAAAAATAATACATGCTTCTTAAAAATTGACTAAACAGAAACCATGAATTTGGTGGTAACGTCCACCGCCGGGACAGCTCTGAAGCAGTATTTTTCATCAAAGTAAATCCCATATTAAAAACATCAACAGTGTCCCAATATCTGTAACATTGCCCGGACTTACCACAACGTTTAGTCAGCTAAATTTCTGCAGGGGATGTGGGTGTTTAAGGTTCATATTGTGGTTAAGAATTTTGTAATAAAACAATATGGTGGCAGAATGCCCCAGACACACCCATTTTCTGACAACCAGGCGAGCCTAGTTGATTGAGTACAAGTGTTATGTAGCAGTACTCTTAAAGTTTCATGCTGATAATTAGTTTTTTTTTTTAAATCAAGAGGATGTCGCTCTTACAGCTGAGTGACAGAATTTAATTAGTCTGTTTATGTAAATGTTCCTCGAGTCAGAGGTTGACATGCTGTACGTAATAAACGTCACGGAAGGGCCATTAGTGAAATCCGTGGGCTCTCGTGCACTGTATAATAACAGGATGGGGTCCGTGTTGAGAGAGCATTATCAGTGTTTTGCTTGGTTGCCTGGGTCTTCCTGCGGTCCCTCTTTTCCCGGCTGCTCCCTGACTCGTCTGCCCTCTCCACACCCATGGCAGAGAAACCGCTTCCTGTCTTAAGATCACCAGTCTTACACTCACCCCATTTCTCCAAATCGCTTCTCCTTCCCTTTGTTTCTCTTATCACTCTGGCTTAAACACGATTTACACTTTCTCTCATTGTTTTTTTGTTTTGTTTTAGGAGAAGGTTAAATCAACTCACCTGAGATTGTTCCCTCACATTTATGTATTATTCCGTTTATTTATGTATTGTGTATTGACAGGATTCCAGAGGAGAAACACAAAGGCAGATTGTTCTGTCATATAGTTTCATTTCCAACTTTATCTTTTTTCCAGGTTCGCTACACGAGAAAGAAACGCCCTGCTTCTTTACAACGGCCGCTTTAATGAGAAGCACGACTTCATCGCTGTGGAGATCATCGAGGAGCAGATCCAGCTCACCTTCTCAGCAGGTGGATTAATGAATAGAACTGTTTCAGCTTCCAAATAACTAATCACTGATTGACCGACTTACTGCCACATGTGTGGTTAATGTCTAAGCCATCAGGGTTAACGGTTAGCAGTGTAATGTGAACTCAAGGTGCTTCTGTAACAGTGTCTCTCTGTGTCTGTTAACGGGAGAACCGGTTGAGAAGTAAAAACCCGGTTTACTGTATGCTCTGGATAAATGCGGTTGTTTTAAATGTCCTATAAAAAGACTAATGTGTTATATTCGGTGGAAAGAAAGGTTCTGCACTTTGTTCAATATCTAGTTTGTTGCTTCCCAGCGAAATCAAAATTTCAATCAAAGTACTCTTTAAGTAAATTTTAAATGAAAAACTATAACGACTCCTTCATTTGACCTCTGAATGACAAAGTACAACTTGTGTGGTCATGTGGTCACTACAAGTGCTTATAATTAAAGACAAAACAATCTGTTTGTATTAAAATGAGACAAATAAAAGTGTGTAGGAAAGTTTTGTAGGTGGATTCAGTCGGTTTCTGGAATCTCTGGGATTGAGTTTTTACAGGGGCAATCCTGAAGACGCTCCACTTTCTGTTATTCACACATGGATCACACATGGCAAAGTTAATTATTAGACGTCTCTGGAAATATAATCCCATCAGAATGATTACGCATATTTGCGCGCACACACATGAAATCAAATGCACCAATGCTGCACAATGAATATGGCATAAAATTTGAAATGACAATATACTGTACAGCAGGGCAACAAACTAATTGCAAATGACTGCAATATATTAGAGGTAATATACACAAAGTCAGTCATTTATGTAAAGTTTGTCAATAACTTTTTTTTTTAAATAACTTGCGGTGCACTGTAAACCCTAATGCACAAAGTAATTAAATATATTGATTACTGTTAACTTAAATAATTGCAATTAGTTCAAATTAATAGACATTGATGAGTATTTAGAACTTTTTGGTATTTATGAGTTTGTAGAAACGACACTTTTCAAGTTAACTGAACAGATTTGATATTTTAACGGAAAGTACTTAAGTAACAGTAACTGTATGAATTAGGTCATCGAGTTTAACTTTCAGTCCTCCAATAAAGTATATTTGGAACAGCCATGATAGTACTGAGAAGATCAGCAATGTAATAAAACAGTTATTAAATAGATATTCAAATGCATTTAAACATTACGGCAATGTGCACAGTTTCTGAAACATATCATTATCAAAAGCAGGAAAAAACGTACATATTCACAGTAGCATTAAAATATTTGCATTGTTATTAATCATACACAAAAAATTGTATAACTATTTATGTTCATATGAACATTCAAAGACTAATAAACCCGATTGTCAAGAGATCACAAAACATGTGAGACATAAAGAACTGTATTATTTTAAAAAATGCAACAATCATGCATGGAAGGTGACGAGGAACAAGGAATGTACGAAAATGACGAGGAAACACGGGACATGCAGAAACAGAAGATTTTAAATTGTGTGAAAGAAAAGGTTAGGAAAAATTTACCAGTCACTGGTCCTGAGGGCAAATTCCCCAGCTGGTGTGTATGTGTGTGTGTGCATGTGTGTATGTGTGTGTGGGTATATGAGAGAGCGAGCAAGAGAGAGAATGCAGGCTACCAGCCAATTTTAATTAAGCCCAGCAGTCAGTATCCACAATATTATTAATGCAGAGCCCAAAAGACTTTTTACACGCTAAGGTAAGGGATGCTCCTGCATCTCTGCAACAAACTAATTGCAAACTAAAGATGTTGGGTGCATATGTAGTTAAAATGCTATTTAATCATTAGACTGAAGTACTTTGAAATGTTATAATATATTTAAATACATGCAAAAAAAAAACAACCTTTTTTGAATAACTTTTTGCTGTTTCAATTACGATAGATGTGAAAATAATCACAATATAATTTTTGATCAGATCGCACACACAGGCACACGTATACGTAAAAAAAACTCTGAGCTTACAGCTATAATGTTTATAACTCTTGTAAATAGGCAGGATGTATGCGGTTTCACTGTCATTCTTTAAGGAAGCATTTGTCTTCCTCCAGATCCGTAAAAGTCTGTTTGGCCATGTCATTGATTTATTCCTGTACGGCTTCACCTTCATGAAGAGTTTAAAGGGAGTTTAAGGGTTAAATATTAAATAAGCTCTCTGTTCCACAGTGTAATTAGTGCTTATATTAAAATTGGCTAAATTAAAATTAAGTAGCTTTTTCAAGCAACCCTAAAGCACAAATCTCATGAAGAGATGAGGAACTTGTTGAGAACGCTTACAAACTTGGCCAGAATGCGTAGTTACTGTTTACTGACTCTTTGGGAATGCCTGCCAGAGAGCTCTCGCCTTTAGCAAATACGCCTCTAAATCCAGTGTAAATCTCAGTCAGTGGTGTTCCATAAGCAACTCAATGAAGTCCATTGATAGGAAAGAAATCCCTGTCACTTGGAGGTGTGATGGATGGCGTCTCGCTTTGTGTTCCTGCCATTACACGACTCCAGGCTTCATCTTATCATGAAGTAAACAAAAAGAAAGCAATTTCTGTGGCATGCCAGGGCATCTTTTTGAAACGTCGTCAAATGGCAAAAGATTTACAATTGCTCTGTTTGCTCCTATTATACACTAATTAAGCTTTAGTGTGACTCAGCTTAAGACATCATGTTCTTTTTATAATTGGTAAATATTTTTTCTGCCTCTCATGCAGTTCTCTTATTCGTCAATTTTTCCTCAGGAGAGTCTAAGACTACTGTGGCACCTTTTGTACCAGGTGGTGTTAGCGATGGCCAGTGGCACTCTGTTCAACTCCACTATTACAACAAGGTAAGAGGCTCGCGATCCTGTTCCCTGCTCATGTTAAGCTCGTCATCTTCTGTTTGTGTTTCCGTACTTTTATATTATTTTTCCTAGCTGTGCTTTTTTCATCATAGACCAGGGGGTCAGGAGGAGGCACAATGGGGTGGTATGGGTGTTGTTCGTTTGTGTACAACTTTTAGTGGTGCAGTTCAATTTTAAAAGATATCTGGTATTTCTAGCATACAGTTTGCGTCATAATTTCTTACTAGATTTAGAGCAAACAATGACACGAAAGCATGTAGTCACTATAAAATGAGTCTACATTTATATACACACAGTTGTTTATCACAGTAGTTCAGTAGCTTTGTTTTCAGAATACCTTCAAAATGAAAATACTAATACTAATAAAATACTTAATATACATAAGTATGTAATGAATAAAAGTCAATAAAAAAATTTATGTTTCATGATTACATCACTTTCTTTTTTTTTTTTACCTCTGCTGGTATGAAATCCCTATATCTGTTCTGGAACAACTTGTTTTCATTATTAGTTGAATGTGCAAATAAAATGCCATGTGATCTTTATATAAATACTGGAAAGCTCAAGAACATTATGCTACCTAAACAAACATCATCATGAAGACCAAGAATCTGTTAATAAAAATTTGTAAGATAAAAGACGTTTTGGAAATTTATAGGTCAGGCTTTTGTTTTTTAAGAAAAAAATCTTAAACTTTAAACATCCTGGAAAACACTGTTAAATCTGTTTAAACTTAAAAAAAAAACTTTAAAACTGGAAAGAACATCGCACGATCGTGAGGAGGCTACCGACCTAAAGTCAGCAAGCGGGCAAGGAGAGCTTTAAACAGACAAACCAAGGACGGAGGACAGAGGAGGGGGCAACTGTGTGTTTTTTTTTCTGGCGGTCATTTTCAAACGTAAGTATAAAGCCTGCTAAGCTTAAAAATACACAAAGCTTTCCTGTTAGTTCAGAGCACCATGCTGTGAGTTGGCAAGTATGTAAACTACAGAATAATAAACTCAAATCTGTATTATTATTATTAGTAGTAGTAGTTTAATTCCCCAGGTGGCACGGTGGCGGAGTGGTTCTCGCCTCAGTTCTGTGTGCATGGAGTTTTCATGATCTCCCTGTGCTTGGCAGGTTTCTTCTGGGTCCTCAGGTTTCCTCCCACAGTCCAAAAATACACAGACTAAGTTAACTGGCATTCCCAGTTGCCCTTCATGTGTGACTAAGTGTGTGAGTGTGTGTGGTGTGTTAAGAATCTTAAGAATGAAGTTTCCTGGGATAGGTTCCAGGCCCCAACCACCTTGAATGAATTTATGTAAATCCCCATTAATTAATGTAGGAATGTCGCCATATTGTGGTTGGCTTGAGTTAGGATATGAAAGACAGTCATTTGGTTTTGTAGCGATAAATCTTACAGTATATCTGTGAAAGGCTTTAAAGGGCACCTATTTGTCATCTGTTTTGCACATTCACGTGGGTGTCTGGTGTATGTGTACATCGACAATTTTATTTTTTTGGTTTTTAATTTTCTCCATAAATTTGTTTTTAATATGTTGTTGAAGTTTCCCAACTATTATGATGTCATTCTAGGTAAGAAGTGGGAGGGGACATTTGCATAGCTCCTCCTACTCCTCTGCCTCTCCTCTGTTTCATACATTCTGACTGGCTAGGAAAATGGACTTCCTTAAAGGGGCTAATTTGCATTTAAAGCCGCAGAAAGTGAAACAGTGTGTTTCAGAGAGGATACTTCGCTGAGGCTGAAATGCATAACGGGCACAGTAACAGAGGAACAGTAACAGGCATGCTTTAAAGAACTTTAAGATGTGCGTAAAATTAAAGGATATATTGTGGCACGTTTAAGGGTTTGTGTGTAAAAAAAAAAAAAAAAGGTTCAGTTTTATTAGGTTTATACATAATGATGAAGGAAAATGTGTCAGGTAAGAATGCCTGCACAGCTACTTTAACAAATGTGCTTTTTACACCGTCTCCAACCTTCATCAAAAGCGGTGAAATTCAGAGTACAAAACAAAACATCAGTGTGCTTTACTTCCCTTTTGAGATATCAAACGCTGAATCGTCATCATTGTTCCAGAGGCTTGAACTGGCATTCATAAAGCACAAGTCCAGGTTGTGGTCTTTTACAATTTTTTTTTTTTTTTTCATTTTATTCTCATGCATGAAAAGTTAGAGAGTGCACAACTTTCTTAAGGTTTCTCAGAGAATGAGAACATAAATTAGAGGGTAGCTGTAAGAGAAGGAGACAATGAGGTGTTCTCGTGTTCCAGTCCTGGGCAAAGGTGCATGTTCACATTATTCTGAAGCTAAAGTACGCTTTCCAGTCCTGACTTTAATTGGCAGTAGTGTAAGTTGAACCGGTTTAACAACCATAGTATATTTATTGGTTCTTAACCTCTTAGAGCGCTGAAAAAGGTCCTGGCAGGGTCACCATACTGTAATGGATTGTTCATTTGAAGATAGTGAATGCCGATTATCCATGCCCGTGTGAAACTATTATGCAGGGTACACGGGCCACAGGTCGCTGCGTGATAGTGGCCGTCCCTTCTGTCACCCTGGTGTCTGGGCACCTTTGCATTGAAACCAATGAGCTTGTTTTCATGCTGCATGTCTGGGCAGACTTGTTGCCTTTTTTTTAATTTGTAATGATTAAAAACTGTTTACATGAGGATAATGAGTCAGTAAAAAAGGGTGTAGCTGGCTTACATAATACATAGTTACAGCCACATCTGAATAGGAAATATATAAATATATGTTTAAAATACGCTGTCCGGATTATTTAGCTTTTATAAACAGGGCACAATGTGGTGGATAATCTATGTGTGAAAATGATTTCTCATGCTCCTAGAACTCTTTTCACTATTGAGTCCTGGAACACTGTATGTCTGTGCCATTATGGAAGGAAAAATCCACTGATGTGATAACCTGGTTATTCAGTGCATTCAGGTCGTCAGCTGACTTCATTTTACTGTCACATAACATTGCTGAGTCTAGACCTGACCAAGTGAAGCAACTCCATATCATAACACTGCCTCCAGAGGCTTGTACAGTGGCCACTATACATGATGGGTGCATCGCTTCATGCAAGTTCCTCCTCACCCTGACAGACCCATTTCTCAGGAATAGGGCCAGTCTGGATTCATCAGACCACATGACATTTTTTTTCCATTACTCGAAAGTCCAATCTTTCTTCTGTTTTCTGGCATATTGTATGTTCTAAGATGCTTTTCTGCTTACAATCATAGTTATTGGTTTTACCATAGACTTCTTGTCAGCTCTGGTCATTCTTCTCTGACCTTTGTTATCAACAAGGTATTTACTCGCACACACATTTTGCTTGCCCTAAGGAGGTTAACATTTTTTGGGATATCCAGAGAAAAGGGCAATGTAAAGCTGTCACACACAGGGCAGATAAAACAGCAGCAGAGAAGCATGCTTGAACATTAAGGCCCATTCAGACATCCTTTTGAAAAAGGCCTACACGCTCACCAGTCTCTCATTCAGGACCAGAGAGGTTTGTCTGGATGCCTGAGAATTTTTCACTGTACCTTTAACAGCTATTTTTATTGCATTAACTGATTTATGGGGTTAAAGGTGGACATATAGCAGCACCCCTCAGGGAAGTAGCACTGTCCCTGCCCTGACTCCAAAAGGTCAGAGTTCATGCTGTAACAGGCACCCTTGCCATTGATGAGTCACTATGCTTGCTGAATTGAAAATGTAGTGATGAAAATGAGAAGGAAATGCCATTATGTGAGTTCTGTTTCTTCCCTTTTGTATGACAGATAAGAAATAGTCTTGGTTTAGATAATGGTGTTGACAATTAGGGCCTCTCTCTCTCTCTATATATATATATTTAAAAAAAAAAAATA
>QMIH01000113.1:117828-129835 GCA_003987875.1 Clarias batrachus
TTATTTTGGGGGAAAAAAGAATAAAGTTGTATTGTATATTTAATACAATTTAAAGACTCACTTTATGTAGTGCAGGTATTTAGCACGTATCATAGTCAATACCCATATAGTTTTTTTTTTCTTTTCGTAGGAAATATAACTTTCTTGGTATTCCCACTTCGTTAACAAGCACACAACATTCTGACTACTAACATAATGAAATTATAATATTAATAATTAAATTATTATTATTTTTTATTAAATATAATGAGGAAGTGAATATTTGATGCAGAATTCAATTCAATTCAATTCAATTCCTCCAAATTCCCTGACAGCTCCTCCTGCAGGAAGCCTAACGTTGGATGACCGATGTAATTTGGTTGTAACAATGTTGTGATAATGTCCAGCGTTGGGAAAACGTTGCTTTAGAAAGGTCGACTTTGATTAGATTTTAGATATGAATGACATAAAAAAGACTATTTTGCAAATACAACATCAAAACAACTAAATTTTAACCTCTATTTGAGGCATTTATGGTGGTTAACATCCATTTGCACAGCGTCAGAGGAGCGGCTGATATATCATATGCTGTGATATTGCAGTTCAACCACAGTAGGCTTCTCGTACAGTGTCAGGTTAATGAGTACATATACAGGTAGCTCTGAGACATTGTGCCAACAACTACGTCATTAAACTGAGAAAAAAAAAGTAAATTACATGTCAATTAAAGTAGAGATAGGAGATGCTAGGAAACATTTGACCTTGATTATGATTAATGTGCAATTATTTGTTTGTTTGGTTTGGGCTTTCATGCATTAATTAATTAATTAATTCATGTATTGATTTTTTTTCATAGTTTGGCTTCCTCAAGGTTTGTACTGTAAATATGCTCAACTACTAAAGCCGGGATATTTTTTTTAATGAAAGCGTTCTCCTTCATATTGCTTCCATGTTGGAGTCATTTGAGCACACACACACACACACACACACACACACACACACACACACACACACACACACACACACACACACGTAGTAAGGAAACAGGTCATGAACACACACAGTGGCAGAAGTGTAAAGAGAAATAAAAAGAAAAGCTTGTGATTAATTGCTCAGCCTTTGAGGGTGTTTTAGTGGTTAGCACTGTGGCCTCGTGTGTATGCAGTTTGTATGGTCTCCCTGTGCTTGGTGGGTTTCCTCCATTGTCCAAAGGCATGCAGATTTGGCTATTTGGCATTCTCAAATTGCCCATAGTGTGTGTGTGTGCCCTGTGATGGATTGGTGTACCCCTGTGACAGGATAAGCAGTATAGAAGATGAATGAATGAATGCCCAGCCCTACTTTGAAATTATTTGAGCTTCACTTTATTGTTGTAGAGGGTTGCCCGTACAGATTGGTTCATATGTGTGTGTTTCTAGATCAAGGGATCAATGAGAGGCAACATTTGCTATTTCTCACAAGCTATCTGCCGCCACCTTAATTAAGCCATAACACCAGACTGCATGTCTTCAGTGTTCAGGTTTAGTGTTTTTTTTTTTGTTTTTTTTACATAGGCCCAATCCCTAATAGATTGGCAACTCAGTGTATAAGAACTTGCTTGTTTTCCAGTTAGAAGAATAACAACCTAGTACCAACCAAACTAGCTAGTCTGTGTAGCAGTATTTTTAAATAATAATTATTATTATTATTATTATTATTATTATTATTGTTGTTGTTGTTTTTTTTCATTGAGAGCTTGAATTGATATCTGGTGATATGTTCTACACCCTTCGTGTTAGTGTTTCTAGTGAGATAAACAAAGCTTGCCTTCTCTGGCGAGCTTCTCCCAGACGGCAGTGAGAGGTGTGTGTGGGTGTGATTTCTTTCTCAGGAGAAATGAAAGAGTAAATGAAAGTAAAGTATTTTTTTATGTTATTGAATTCTGTGCTACTTGATTCATTTTGGTGTTAACAGTAGTGATACAATTAGATAATGTTTTCAATTTCAATGTGTTACATGTTTTTAATGACTCGTGTACAGACACTGGAAATTCATTCGTTTATTCATTCATTCAATCATTTATTTATTTATTAATTTATTTGTATTTTAATATATGCAACACTTTTCATGTCAATTTAGATATAACTTAGTTCACACTTAAACACATTATTTCATTATTATAAACCCTTTATTATATCCATTATAAAAAATCGCAGAGCTGATTAATGGGCTCCCAAGTTACCCATGTAGTATTCAGTTCTTAAGTTATTGTGTAAAAAAAAAAAAAAAAACACATATCGCTTATTGACATAATGTACCCCCTAGTCAATCCACTCAACTCACATTGTTAAAGGCCAGACGTAGTCGCTCTACAGGCATGTATTTGATGAAGGCAGACTGTGAGTCTTGACTGTGAGACATAGTTCGCCAACCCTTACTGTTGGCTCTGATTTTATGCCTGTACACATACACAAAGAGCTAGGAGAGGGGAGAGAGGCCTGTAGCATGGACTCTAATTGAGCCTTTCTCTCTCATGGTCTACCCAGGACAGCCTGCACCTGCTGGACGCCAGTGGGGTGCTGCGTGTCCCGCTCTATACAGCCTGGCTGGAGCTCACCCATAAGGAGGTACAGTGGCCTAGTCTAGCACTAGCTCTGCGGTGGCGGTACTGCTAACCTCTGGCTCTCTCCCTCTGCCACATTCACTGAACTTAGCATTCTGAATGCTGAACCTGGGTCAGATTTGATGCCAGTCCTGCTCAGTCCTCCTGCTAGACTGAAAAGGGTATGAAAGCATGAGTCTTGTTCTCACTGTCTGACTACTTGTATATGTTTCCTTGCCTACTACCAAGGAAAAGCAGAAATGCCAGTAGGGCCATCAATTATCACTTCGTATCATATAGAGTTGGAGACGTGCCAGGTTTCATCTGTATCCAGCTGTAAAGTGCTCTGTTGAAGCATGTCTTAAAGGGCCTTTTGATCATTTTATTCAAAGACCAAAGGTGATGATTTATGTGAGTTTTGTTACGTGTAGTACAGTGAGCACAGAAATGAGTGCCTTTCCTCTCATAGTTATTAAGGTCTTAGTAAAATGAGAAGTATGTAAAACAATTGCTTGTTTGTGAATCTAAGGTTAATTGGAAACTTTATGACTTTATGTAGTAAGGCAAAAATAACAGTTCAGTCTTTAACATGATCCCTGTAAGGAGTTTACTGTTGTGAAGTCCCAACCGAACATGATGTAAAATATTAAATACAACATGTTATACTAAAAAATGTATTACTTTGCTGATCAGATTAATCGGAGAAGTGTTGCTATATTTGCTTTGCTTCTGATTGTATGTGAGGTTGGTAAGAATGGTGTTAATAAATACTGTGTGTGTTAGGAAGAGTGGAGGACCTTGTGATAGCTTTCCCCTAGACTAGAGCCCCCAAATTTACATTAATGAGGAAAGTACCTGGTGAAGAACTGGAAACTGATCAAGTAATATTTTTTGTTGTGCATATTTTGTGCTAACAGGTAAACTATTGGTGCTTTAAATGGTGTTTGGTTGATGCTTTTTTCTGAAGGTGACAAGATAATGTTGGGGAGTGGAGGCTTTAGGGACTTGCTCAAGCTGATGAAATTGGGGGACGTTTTTTAAAATCTTGAGCGTCTCAAAAGTAAAAAACGACAAAGACAACTGAGTAATTTTTTATACTACATAAAAAGTCGGCACATTGGTTTGATGGATAGCTCTGTCGCCTTACACACCCACGGTCCAGGTTCGGTTCCCGCTCGGGGTCTGTGTGCATGGAGTTTGCATGTTGTCTCCTTAGATTATTATACGTTTTATGAAAAGAAAATAAGCTTAATGCTTACAGAGAGCACTTACTAAGGCAATACTAGTTATAACATTTCAAGGACACTTTTACTTGCATGTATGCAGCCTTCTTTCCTTATGCTGACTACTGAGACTTAAAAAAGTGAATTTTTTGCTTTGCTAATGAATAAAATTTATAAAACCATTTTGTCAAGGAAGGAAATGAAAGAGCAGTAGGAAAGAAGGCCAAGGAGAGGCTAAAGCACCAACATTTTTCCTTTCTCTCTTTGCCAAATGGCAGGACCCAAAAAGTTAATCATCATCTCCATTGAAACATTCCCAGTGTCAGATGTGGTCATGTGACCAACAGACTAAACAGTAATAACAATCATCTGGAATATTATCAGCTAATATCATGCAAAACACTTTGCCTCTAACTTACAAAATTAGAGAGATGGACAGGAGAGAGGATGGGACACACAAACCCACTAAGAACATGTCACACCCCAGACAGGAAGGAAGCATGATGTCATATCAGGAAGCACAGCTGTACCACAAACAGCCTCACACATTGAAAAGACTTCTGGTCACAATCAGAAATACATTTCACTGAGGCAGATATTGCAGCTATTTTTAGTGCATGAATGTGTGTGTTGAAGGATAAATTGTGCTCATGGTATTGTTGTCATGGTTTTGTATGTAAGAGATAAGGCACAGTGGCGCTTAATATGGAGTGTTTCGAAGAAATCAAGAAAGTGTGAGGAGAGGCAGAGAGAGTGTGTGTGTCATCTGTAACCTGGGCAGGTTTCAATCTTGTCACGTAGCTTATTGAGACCCTGAGATCAGCCTTACAGTAAATACACCAATTTTACCCTCTCCTTGCCCCTCAGTTTAAGATTAGCAATGCATCTGATTACTAACACTTAGCTCCAGCGCTCCATTGTTTCCTGAATGAATTACAGCTAGAGAAAGTATTGCACAGACATGAATTACTCAGCCTTCCTTTAATCCCTCGATTCCTTTCGAGCATCGAGACCAGGATGTAAACAGCCTACAGCTAAACGGGGAAGGCTCCTCGTTCCTCCAACATAATACACCCAAGCTCAGAGAAAGTGTTACTTCTGACTGTTTGTGTTGGCACCTGGGAAGCGCTTCTGTCAGCCTGTTATAAGCTTCACACAAAAACTGTAAAGGACAAGACCGCTAATTTGTCAGACACCTCTGCGGGTTTTGAGGTGGAAAAATGTCCTGAGTGTTGTCATCAAGCCTGCTCTTCTTGTTTTATCCATGCACATGGACACGTAAATAGGATTAGCAGATAATGAAATTTGATCGTGAGCCTGGTCCGAGGCAGTCACCCGATTAATCTGAAGATCATGTCAGTTTGAACATTTAAGCTGCTCTCTATTATGTTGTCACTCATTTCAGCGTTCGTAATAAAGGAATGTGTTTTCAGAGTAATGTCGCTTGTCACTCTGTCACACTTGGGTGTACAGGCTAAATGTAAAGGCTTCACTCATGTGGGGTTTTATATATTTTTACATTTTTGTGTATTCCTTACAGTATTTTACATGTCAGGGCTCCATCGTACAGAGCTGATCGATATTAGTATGGGTTTTCAATGTGTTCCACTCCACTGGCACCAGTTTGTTAAGGTACTAAAAGTGTGACGTTTGATATCTCGGATATCATTAAAGCAAGGTTGCAAAAAATTTAGAAAAAACATTTTTCTATTTCTAGTAGCAGTTTCGCGAAGTGTTTCACATAGTCTGGTCATTACAGGCTATAATTTAGTTTGTAATGGAATGAATTGTGTTTTGATGGGATATCTGAAAGTTCTGTCTGGATTATAATGAATCATAGATATAAGTGTTTGATTGCTTGCAGCCTAGCATGGACACCCGATTTTAAAACAACATTAATCCCACATCAGAGAACATCAAACAACTCTAGGACATGTTTGAATCCCTATCGTGCCAAAGGGTAAAGTTCACATTTTAGACCTTAAGGACCCTGTATGTTGTAACGCCCTTCCAAAACATTACATACAGGCAAGAGGTTATACTGCATACAGGTGCATCTTTTTTTCCCCCTAATGCCCTCCCTGCATTTCTCTCAGGAAGTACCCTCATATTGGCTTAATTTTCTCCCTTTTTATCTTCATATTCACAGCTAACACAACTTCATTGTCTCAGTGTGTGTTTCAGATTCCTCAGACTCTGTTTAGCATGACTAAACACCATGCTGACGTGAGCCATGGTCACCCGACCTGGAAGTGTTCACAGAACTGCTTTGTAGTCTCAAAAAGTCTTGCAGATTTTTTTTTTCCAAAATCCTTTCAGACTTTCTTAGTATATTCCTTAACACATACAGTCAATTGAAATGGAACTGAAGATTAACAGTCAAGGTTATGCCAGTAGCGCAACATGTTCAGTCCCCCCCCCCTCTCTCTTTCTCTTATGTATGGTCTATCCATGCCCTATGTGACTCATACCTGAACCCATGCCACTCCTTCCTTAGCGTTAGACCCCCCCCCCCTCCAAAGTTTTGTCAATGCATACCTTAAGCGTGCATGTGATTTATTATGCTAGTCTGTTTCTACAGTGTCTAAGTAGACTATGTATTTTAAGTTTTTTTTTTTCTTCCAAAATTTTTCATATAATACACGATGACTGATGGGAATGTTTTAAAATATTTGAGATCATTTCCTGGAATATGAGACATATTTTGTGAAACATTTTCATGTTCAAGTATTTTTTTCAGGCAGGTTGTAACCGGTTATAATGTTATTTTACTTTTTTTTTTTTTCCTGGAACGCCTTGTCAGGTGAAGTGTGTGTTTGTAGGTGAGGTAAAGCAGTCACTGAGGTGAAGTGGACACCAGCTGAAACTGGAGAAGTTTGTGTAGAGTTTTCTTTTTTTTCTCCTTCTAGTTTGTTCGAGTGTTAAAGGAACAGAAGAAGACAAAAGCCGCTGTCCGTTTGTATCTTTATGGAACATGCTGGAGCATTGATAGATGGCCTTGTTATAGAGAGACAAGGTCTGTGTAACATATAGGTCTGAAATTGTGGCGCTTGTCCTGTGGGGAAGGGAACAGCATGGTGTATGTCCCCAGGGTATGTTTGGCAGTGTGTATGAAGGCGAGTGTGTGTTTGTGTGTATAGGGTCAAGCAGGTTCCTTTTAATTATTCACAGCTCTAGGTTTACACTGCCACAGGGTGGGTGAGGTAATGGTGTTTGAACTTTGCATATAAAGGCTCGAGGGGAGGACGCCGTTGTGAAAACAGTCTCACATCGACATCGTTGTGATGCCAACACCAGACATTCTGATTGTTCCATGAAGAAGGAAATGGGAGACATGATGGAAGGAGAGGAAAGGGAAGAAAGCACAAACGGCCAGGTTTCCTCAGTCTAACCCAAATAAAATCCTTTATTATTCATTCTTCCACAGCACTAATTTGTGCTTCCTGGAACTGACCAGCAGCCCATAAAAAGCTAACACAAACACTTCGCTCTTGATGAGCATCTCTACACTACAGCATAGTGTGAGAAAAGTGGACCTTTCCCTCAGCTTTATAATTTTGTTTAACCTGAGATGTTTTTTATTCAGGGTTAGTGAATTATTTAAAAAAAAAAAAACGGCACACTGATTTCCTGTGACAATGTGCATGACAGACCTATTTGGTGTAACAGTAAATTTTTGCTTGTCAGTTTTGACTATCTTAACGTAGGTTTTTTTTAGATTTCTGAGGTTCCAGCACAAATAAAAGTGTCAAATCTGGGAGTTTGTCAGAAACTTGAGCCCAGCCTTTGGGCGAAAAACAACTGCGAGTCTCTAAAGCCATGCTCTCGTGTAACAACATGTAAAGATAGCTTGGTTTATACTGAGACCGTGAGCCTTTTTTCTGATTTTCATCACCTACCAGTACTCCATAAACATGCTTTGATGGAGTAGCACTGCAGAGTGGACTGTGATTGAAGTGAACTTTAATTAAGTAGTGATTCCTTACTGTTCAAAGTGAATAGAGTTGCAGTCTGTGCTGAGGTAATCTCTGTCCTAGCTCAACCTTTGTTGTTAGCCGTGAAGATCAAGTGTGTTACCATGGCTGCAGGTAGCCTACCGTCCCCCGAGATGAGGGATAGGAGAAGAAGTGGGAATTGTTAATGCTCAAATGAACGGCTGTGAGAAGTGGGAAAAGTGGGTATAGGAGAAATTAGAGGCCTGGATATTACTATTCAACTTTAATATGATGACACTAGTTCAAATGTTTAGCATAATCACAGAATATACTGAGATTGCTCTAACAGTTGAAGTACTAAGATAACTTCATGCCTATTGCCTAGCCTTTTTCAGGGTTGAATGTTATATATGGGTTAATAGCTCAACAGTGGTAGCTTGAACCCACAACCCTCCAATCAGCAACCCAGAGCCTCAACCACTTGAGCCACCACTACCTTTGCCAGTTAGCTAGCTATGTGCTTGTAAAATGGATAGAGAGCCATGATTTAATTAATTAATCCATATGTTAAAAGTCATAAAGTAATATAATTAAATTAATATGTCCTTTAAGGGAGCACCTGGAAAAATCTTAAATGAGGATAAAGCCTAGTTTAATGATGGAGAGTTGTAATCGATGTTTTACAGTCGTGTCAGGAAGTATTTTTCCATCATGTTTAACCTGGGTACCAAGACAGGAAGCGATTGTGATTTCCAGCCAAAAGCATTTTTTTTTTTCCATAGAGGAGGCTTCCAGGATCTAAAAAAGCACTTAGCAAAGTCACTAAATTAAAAGCAACATGTTGAAGTAATGCTAGTTTTCGACTGCATAGGATTTCTTACCTTGCCCATTGCAACTTTTTGTCTTAAGTATTGTAGAGCAAACGTTTCTGTTCACCGTGCCTTAGATCAATAGATCAGTCTGTTTACAAAGTCTAACAGACATGCGCTGCCCTTACAGACAGTTTGTAGCTACAGAAATATTGAAAAAGTACGCTTTGCTGAGCTCCTCCTGTTAATGGGCAGTATGAATGTGACCATGGTTTACACTGGCGTGACATCCAATACCCTACTCATGGGAGATGCTTTTACTGCTTTTTACTGATTCTGATTACAGAAGAGCTTAAGGACACATTGGACTTTTTAAACACATTAGTGTGCTGACAGCTAGGCAAATAGTCAGAAATCCACTCATTGTCCCTGTTAAAGTGTGTGTGATGTCAAGCCATCTGCTGCAGTAGTGCACAGTCTCTGCGGGACCCTCATCTTTCGACGGGATCTCCCTCACAGGAGTCTGAACTGAAACTCGATCCAACATCTACCACTAACACCTGAGCTGGAAAGTACCACTATTACTGGGAGAAAGAGACTACGCTATGGTACTCTATGTGAGCGTAACAGTTAGGGCTGGTTCCTTACCAACATTCGTTATTCATATTTACATTACTGTGTTAAATTCAAAACAGTTTGCATATGATGAGGATAAAGAATGAAGGAAGGGAAAAATGAAAGAAAGAAAATTTGAAATTATAGAGAGGCAACCATACACAAGCTGACACCTGTTGGTTTCGGGGGCCAGAAGGCATATGGACTGATGCCACAGACAGATGTGTGTGTGTGTGTGTGTGTGTGTGTGTGTGTGTGTGTGTGTGTGCATTTGGTTAGAATGCCTCATGTTGTGTGCACAATACCAGTCAAAAGTTTGGACACACCTCCTAATTGAATGTTTTTTTGTTTAGTGATATTTTTTTTCTGCAGTCTAGAACAATACTGGGGATTTTAAAACTATGAAATAACACATATGGTATTAGGTAATTATGTAACAACAACAACAACAGTCAGTTGTTATTTTAAGACACAAAGATCACATGTTCTGGTATAGTTCTTGCCAGAACAGGATTGTTAAGTGCATTTGCAAAACCCATAAAGCACCATGATGAAACTGGCTCTCATGAAGATCATCCCAGGAAAGCAGGACCAGAACTTACCTTTGTTGCAGAAAAGAAGCACATTTAGAGTTACCAGCCTCAGAAATCACCAATTAACAAACAGCACCTCAAATTAGAGCCATTATAAAACCTTTACTGAGCATAAGTAGCAGACACCTCTTATTATCAACTGTTCGAAGGAGATTATTGCATATTTTGGATGCCTTTAGCATTGTTTTCCTATTTAGAATGAAATAAAAATCAGGAAATTTCAAACATGCCTTCAAACATCTAAGCAAACCAGTAACTTGATTTCAAATCCTACATGGTGTGCAGATTTAGGATGCTGTTAATGAGCAACATTCTCACTTTCTGATAATCATTACTTTTCCATTACCTTCCTAACTGCTTCCCTGTTTCCATTATCACACACATGGGTAAAGTATCGGTAAGCTTTCACACATGTTCACAATGGTGCGGATCAGCACAAAGCACCCATTATAACCAAGGAAAGGTGCTACAGTCACCTGTTGCATTCCTATGTCATTTGTTTATACAAAATTCTTGACATAGACAAGATATAAAATTACCTTCGGATTATGCAAACTAAAGTAATATTATTCCATCCTCATGTTGGTTTCTCTGCAGTGTGAGCACGGTTTGGAAATAAATTCAGACTGCATGTCTAAACACATCTCTCTCTCTCTGTCTCTCTGTCTCTGTCTCTCTTTCCCTCTCACGTTCTCTCTGCCTCTTTCTGCTTGTAATGCATGTTTGGCATCCTGCATGTCTATCAGTGTAAGGTGCTGCCAAAACCACCAAAGGGGAACCTGGCACAGCTTACTTACTACAGGGTTAGCAATGATCTGCTGCTGTATTGAGGGATCAGCTCAGCACCAGATTCAAGAAACCTGGACCTGAATGGAAATTAAGCTTTGTAGATCTAAGCGAAAGCCTACTCCTGATCTGGATTAGTGGAAATGTGACTTCAAGCTCGAACATGAGAGGCTTTGTTATACATTGACATTTTATTAGTCTCAACATCTTTTTTTTTTTTTGTATAAAATAGAAATTAATTGTTAGCAAGGAAACAAAACTTATATTAAGATAAGCACAAATTTGCTGCCTCAGGTGACTTTGGGTAATGCTTTTTTCCTTTCTTTCTTTTTAATCGCTCTAGACACTACAGGTTTTGTGTGCTCTCATGCTTTTGAGAGACTGCCAGTAAAGCTAATCCCGTTCAGATTTTAACCAGACCAGCGATCTTCCTCTAGAATGAAAAATGCTTTCTTAGGGAAAAAAAGTATGTCAAGCAGAGAAAAACATAAAAACTGTGCTTTTGTATTCTTATCATAAAACATGGCACTGTGGGAACTCTCGTAATGACGCACATTCTTCAGTCCTGATCTCAGCATTTTTAGACACTTTATCATTCCTGTCTGTCGTGATCTTTCTGCTGGAAAGTTATATGTAAGGCAGCAGGATTTTTTGCCCCTTTTAGTAGCCAGGCTGTTGTTATCGTACTCCCCTGAGAGTTTGATTAAGAGGTTAGATAAATGACTTCGGTGAAATCAAACGCTCTGGAGCTTAACTATTAATTCGAGGCTTAGAGCGTGCCAGTGAGGCTTAATCGCTTGACCCTGCTTGCTGTTGACTGTGTAGTACTGTACAGTACATGGTACATGCTTATGAGTGAGTTGGGACACGATCAAAAGTGCTTTTAGCTTGCTAGAGGAACCACAGTTAAATGGAAGTGAAATTTGTTGAAGTGGTGCTTAAAGGGTACTTCATGCTTAAACTTTGCTCTTGCTTGTTAAGTAAGTTTGTGGTGGGTCGGTGTCTTCGGAGGGTTAACCACAGTCCACCCATGTACAGTATATCTGCCATCAACTTCCATCAATTTTGCCCACTGTCATACCTCCACAAGCACTACTATAGGTGACATGATGCAGCCAAAATGATGCCCAAACATGGCACCGTGTGGTTTTTGCGCCAGCGTCCTTGGCATGCTTTTCAACTTTCTCTTTTTTTTATGGGATATAGTTATAATCATAGCCTTAATTAGCTTTCATTATTTGTCACTTCCCTACAAAGAGGATGTGATCTTATTGCTATTTCTAAAGAATATGTGGGTGAGATTTCCCCTAGGCTGGATATTAAACATTCACTCCATGCCAGAGGGGAAAAACCGAAACAGTGATTGCGTGAACATCACTTTGTGTTTTGACTAGGAAACTTTCATTAGCCATCTGCTGGAAGTGGATCAAAGCGAGGATCCCCTAGTCTTTCTGTGTGCATTAACAATGACTATATATATATATAT
>QMIH01000113.1:129900-152084 GCA_003987875.1 Clarias batrachus
TATATATATAATTATTAAAGTATATAATATATAGTATAGTATACTATTAATATACAGAATATATAATTACAGTAAATTGTAAATTCTGTCCCATTTTTAAGGGAAGCAAGCAAATACGTATATGTCATGATGAGCTGGACAACACTGAATGCATAGCCATTAGCAAGTTTCGTTGTTGTTTTGTTTTTTTTGTCCAGCATGACTGGAGATAGCCATCTGGTTAATAACTCACGCCCTCATATCCTGCTGCTAAAGCACTGAAACAATGCACCAAAATATGAGCGTGCTGTTTTATCTCTGGAGCCATTAATCTGCTATTTTGAGGACGTTTAACACACAGTGACGTTTAACACTCAGCTCTTCTGAGGCTTTGTTTGCTCCGCTTCCCTGATGGGAGTTTGTCTTCCTGCTCACACCTTGATGATTCCTGCTACCACATTCTCTTTGCTGCTGCACTTCCTTGGGAAAAGACATCAGATCCTCAGAAATGAAAGCGAGAACGCATGAGCAAGGGGATGTTTTTAAATGTGCAAGACACCCGAAAGCAAAACAAGCAGACTAAAAGCAGGCTGAGCGTCAGAGGTCTAAAGTTGTCTGGTTGTTGAAAAAAATAGAATTCCTGTTGGAAAAAGAAAGAGTGTGTTTTGGTACTGGAAAAAGAGACGATACTGTGGGTGGGGCACTGATGTGGCTGATAAACTCTCTGCTGTGGAAATTGTGCCATTCCTGGATGCAGCGTGTGAAATGATTTCTTTTTCTATCACTCAGGCTCTCATTTTTCCTTCACCATACTTTCTATTGGTTTTTCTTTCTCTTCTTACTTACTAAGAATGGATTTAAATGAATGTATGAACAGATGCACAAGCTGCTGTGTGTGCTGTCTCATGTAAACAGTCGCATCTCACCTGTAATTACAAGTGTGTGAATGTGTGGCTGTGTTTTATTGAAATATTAAAGATGTACGATAAATGTACTAGTACTGTTTTACATTTTTTTTATTTCATTTTAAAAAATTATTCAAGAATGAATGTGACATATCAGTTTTTTTCAGCTATTTGGAATTTTTCTGCAGATGCAATTCTCTTACCATTTGCTTCATATCTTTAATTGTTTTGTAATTTATGATATGTGTGGTTAACTGATTTAATAACCATCAGTATGCCTGACTATGCCTCTATGCAGATTTGTAGTGTCATGAATTTAGCCTGTCCTTATGACTTATGATCTGTGTGCCTGTTTGTGTGTTGCAGCCTAACATCGGGCGTCTGGGGGTCCCTAATGGTCCTTCGGGGGAGAAGGTGGCAGTGGTGGCTGTGGATGACTGTGATATTGCCATGGCGGTGCGCTTTGGGGCTCAAATCGGCAACTACTCCTGCGCGGCACAAGGAACACAGATGGGCCAAAAGAAGTTAGGACCTACTCTCTCTTGTTCTTTTTTGTAAATCTGTATCTGTTTCTGTCCTTCTCACTGAATTTGTTTTGGAAGAGCACACTGCCAGTCATATGCTTTAACCCAGTGACTGATCACCGAACATTTCTGTCCTGATGATGCTGCCCTTATCAACACGGCACTGAATCAGTATGTAAATCATATACAAATCATAGGCTGTGACCTTCACACTCACAGATCACACGTGGGAGATTTCGGAGTTGCATGTTTTCTTTTAAATTGTCACTCGTCTGTAGTTGTTTAAATTTCTGGTTAAACAGCTTTACACATAGAGATTAAGGCAGCGGGTGTGGCCGCACACACAGCCCTGCGTTAAAAGCACTTCAAACAAATGCAAATAATAAAAGAGCGTCCTCAGCCTGATAGGCAGCAACCTGCACCATTTCGTAATAGGCTGCTCCTGCAGGTCACTGAGGGGATCAGGTGAAATGCTATATAGTAACATGTTTTTAAGTAGCTCTCTGTGTCGTGCATATACGTACAGAGGCATGCCATACTGTAGCTAACAGATATACAGTAGCCTGCTGCATGTATTTTTAATTCCGAGGTGCAGGTAGTAAAAAGGATTTAAGCAAAGAATTGGCAAAACATGATCTGGGACATGTTGTGACCTGAAACACAAGCTGTTCTGGTACTGACCACTGCAAAGACTTCCACTATTTAGCACAAAACACACACTCTCTCTCACAACACCTTGATTTAAGGACTGGGTCAGAGTAAGTCTGCTTAACCCACACAGACGTTTGATGTGATGCCTAGTGAGCTTATCTTACTTGAAATGCCTCCATTTCTGCAGTTCATGCATGGCGATTAGAGGTGTACCTGAGTACAGAGCGCTCTCTGATCTAACCGTGTGACCAGCAGTGTTTAGAGGATTAGGCCCCCATTATACAATTATGATGTGTACCATTGTGAAATTAGTTTGTCTTCCTATAATGCCAACAAGATTTTCCCAAGATTGCTATCGTTTAAAGATTAAATAAGCAGTTTTACACTCCAGTTATGATTTATAATGTGTGAATGCATGCAATCTAGATAGATCAGAAGTTCTGAATCAAAAGTTAATAAAGTGATAGTCAGCTACAGTATAAAAATTTGCTTGCTTTCCTCGTCCTCTTAGTTTAGTACGTTCACAAAAATTCTCTTTTTTTGTGTGTTTTTTTTTTTTTTCTAAGGTCATTGGACCTGACTGGTCCTCTGCTCCTGGGTGGAGTCCCTAACCTCCCGGAGGATTTCCCAGTGAGAAACCGAGACTTTGTGGGCTGCATGAGGAACCTAACCATCGACAGCAAGCCCATGGACATGGCCAACTTCATCGCCAATAACGGCACCACAGCAGGTCTGGCTATTTTAATCACCTGGGCTTAGTTTAATTAGAGTTTATTATTTTTTAATAAAGACACCAAGCTTTTCATGTTCTGATAGAGAACTTGCATGTATTTAGCAATATAGTTAAGTTAGTAATGATTGTGGATGACTTTAACGTGATTCATCATACGTGGATTAATCATCCAGTTGCAAATTTATTTGATGAAAAGAAACAAAGTATGTGTAGATGATTATAATTACAAGTTAAAGTGGGTTCACAGAAAGATTCTCTATGATTCATCTATTGTTTTCTCCCTTTTTCTTCCAGGCTGTCCTGCAAAGAGAGATTTTTGCAAAGAGGGCCTTTGTCAGTATGGAGGTCAGTGTGAAAACAAGTGGAACACCTACTCCTGTGACTGCCCGAATGGCCGCGGAGGCAAGAACTGCGAACAAGGTGAGAGTGTGTGCGCACCATTTTAATCACTCTGTGTTTTTCATTTACGCTCATATTTATGTGTTTTCTTTGTATTTGAACTTGATTGTTGCTAGAACCACCGAAAGCAGTCAGAGAAAAGTCTGTGTGACGTCCACGAGATAGAATTTGCTATCATTTTTCAGACCAATGTTCAGCTGAATGTGACACAGACTCAAAGCAGCAACAGACCCTCTAGCAAAGCTACTGCCATGTTGTTGCCAAGCCTGTTAAGATACACCTTTTTATTATGTTCAGCTTAATAAAAGGGTTTGATTTCATCCCTCAGGAAGAGCATGAGTCATCGTCACATGCCTGGAACTGAGCCGCAATGACAAAGTGTAGAATCATGTTCATGTTCAGGGTCTCTCACTATGGGCCTTAAAAATGCATTTATTAGAGAGATTCTCCTTCAATCAGTTGTTTTAACTAGTGTTTTTGCTTGGATTTGTGTCAAATTATTTAGGTAGTATATCTTTGTTTCGGCTAATAGTAACTAAAAAGTGACTAATAATAACAACTGTAGGAAAAAAATGCCTGTTATCCTGGATTATGCAATACAGAATTCTAGAAACGGGAAGCCAAATAGATTTTTCTTTATATGCCTTATATGTTTTATATTTCGTATATGCCATATATGAAATCAGAAATTTGACTTAGTTACAATGTCTAGTGTTAATATATATTAATATCAATATGTACTGGGTTGCAAACATTGATGCGAACATACACTGCCAACATTAGAATGAGCGCTCCACTATACATTTACATCCTAAACACAAAAGAGGAAATTTCTTTTGTTTTCTTAAGGAACCGTTTTATTTGCAACAAAAAAATAGCAGACAGTGACAGATCCTCGCTGAATATGCGTCGGTACCTGTTTCCACCGACAAAGCCGGATAAATAATTCTCATTCCTACATTGGCGACATAAACGCAACAAGCAGAACAGGCAACAAGCCGAGCGACACACTCAGCACACAGTTATAAACAGCCGTCATTCGGCTGAGAAGAAGAAGACTGTCGATAGGGGTGACGGTCAAACAAGCTGGAGACAATGAGGCAATAATTACCTACTGATGATCAAATGCCTGCGGATTAACTACAGATTGATGACTAAAAACAACTGTCAGGCAGAGCTTAACCATGTCTCACATACAGAAAACTTATGCCATGCTTTGCAGGAAGAAACAATTTTGGGTGTGTCCCTTGGTGACTAGATATGTGCAGTATAGATGTTATGACACCAAAATGAGCATCTTCTTTAACCTACAAAACCACTGTTCATGCTTGGCCTGTCTTTCTTGGAAGCAAATTACCTGTTATTTTTGGAAGGCATTGCTCAAAATGAGCTAATCCTCAAACAAGTAAAACAGTTCTGCACAGGACTGTAGATTGTGGTCACATGAACTTGCTCATCTTTTTCTCCCAATTCGGCCAATCGCTGCCATCCATATAGTGTATGACACCCGTCTCTTTTTGTTTAAAAGTCGATCGCTATTTTCTGTGAAATAGACAACAGATAAAGACCAGACACAGACAAACCTTCATCAACCTGTGTTACTTGGCCGAATACAAAAGTGCAAATTGTAATTGCTGATCTTGATTACGTGTTTGAAAACAGCTGATGACAGGCAACTCCTTGTCACTAAGGGCGCTCAAGTCTCTCGCAACATAAACTGTAATGCCATCATCAGATTTTATGAGGTAGAAAGAAGCATGCATCCAACACAAAAGGATGGTCAAATTAATGTTTTCTGATTTGTTAGGTATCCTGAATCTTGAAAAAAACCTAGGAATATTTATGGTGGCTTTTAAAACATGACTCAGAAACTACAGTGCATAATATACCACAGTATACTGTATACTCCCAAGTGATTAATCGCCATGAATCGTACTGTACAGTACTTGAATCAATCCTCATTCCTTCATATTAAATGGAATTATCAAGAAAAGAAAAAACAAAAACAAAATTCCTCTGAAACTGGTCGGGTACAAGGACCGGACTGAATATGAGCTGCCAAAAAGCCTCTCGGAAAGCTTGGAGAACTATTCCTCAAGACTACATAAAAAATACAAGAAAGTCTGGAAGTAAAATATGAAGAAATAAGGAGTGGCTCATAGACTTCAGTACCACACATCTGAAGCTAAACAGGTTTAATGATAGTTTAGCCAGCATGTCGAACAGGTGTTCTGCGTTCAGACATTGTTTAAGACTCAGGATGCAAGCATGTGGAAAGTTAAAATGTTCTCTTTCATTTGCTCATGCACTCCTGTTGGTCTCATCTGAAAGCCATAAACGCTGCCTAAAACAGCTCTATTCGGTAGAAACAAGCATGCCTGTTGTTCTTCATGCTGATGAGATGAATGCTTGAAATAGCGCACTAATGTGTGGTTCGGTTTAGTTACAGGACAGTCTGCCAGCTTTTTGACTCAGACGCTGGTGGAACAGTTTTCTGATGGCTTTTATTCCGCCGCGCTGCTTTCTTGCTAGTAAGCAGATCGAATGTCCATCCTGGAGTAAAACATGGAATTCTAGCTGCGACTGTTTGAGAATCTTTGGCACTTCAGTGAACGTTGATGATGTCTGACTCGCAGCGTTAATACTATAAGTTATACGTATGTCAAACACTGTGTGGCTTATTCTCATATTACAGAGTGCGCTTTATCCAAATAAGGAGCAAAATATTTTCATTGCATTTCATCATTCAGCAAGTCTTTTGTTTCCAGTGTACACTATACACCTAATTTATGTTTTAAAAACGAGTCAGAACACGACGATAAATCTTTTAAATGTTAAACGTAAATATGGTTATACAGTAAATAAACAATTGTGCCACACATAATTGAATATGCAATATGGACATGTTCTGAAAAAACATTAGTTTTAATTAAACTAATACTTTAGCAAGCCAAAAGTCAGGATCATAATAAAATCTGATCAAGAAATATTGCTCAAGTAAATCATGCAACTGAGATAAAAAGCCTGGGACATAAGAGTTCCAGCTAACATATTTCGAGTGACTTTGGACCAGAAACTATTTGAACATTTACATAGCAGCAGGTCAGAGCTTGTATCTGTAATCTTCCCTTGAGGTAACAGAAAACTTTAAGACAGAGAAAGGTGACTGAAAGAGAAACAGGAAATATGACACAGACACAATGCCATAATGAGAGTCACAGTTTTGTGGTTTTTTTTCCCCCTCATATAATAGCTGCTTGTGTGTCAGTAGAAAAATCTGACCTGTGGAGTGGGTGTGTGAGATGTCTTCAGCACTGACACACTGACAGCATTGGGGCCGCAGCCTGTTGCCTGCCGCATGCATTGTTGCATCCGTCAAATTAAGTGCTGATGGCAGTCAAATAAAGTTTTTAACTGCAGTGGGCTACGAGCCACCTCGGCTGGGATTGTCACTCAGTCACGGATGTAATTTTTTGCACCATTTAGATGTCATAGTGTCTCATCATTGGGCTTGAAGTCTTCTGTAAATGTTAAGTTTAAGTTAAGGTTTTTTTTTTTGGTTATTTTTTTTTTCATTCACAAGAAATTTGATCACACGTCCCGGTTTGACATAAACTCCCCACATTTGAAGTATAGCTTACATCAGTAGTCCATGCTCTTTTAAGCAATTTATTTTATTGTTTGTTGTGTAATTAAAACTGAGTTACATCTTTTGTTTCTATACTCTTACAGTGATGCCCTCACCGCAATACTTTGACGGACACGCCATGGTGTCATGGAGCGATCACGATATCACCATAGCTGTACCATGGTACATCGGCCTGATGTTCCGAACCAGACAGAGCAGCACCACTGCCACCTTAATGCAGGCTAACGCTGGTCCTGCTTCCCAAATCAACCTACGAGTGAGTAGAGCTAGGAAGTGACATTCTGTTTTATTGTTTGTTTGTCTTTTTTAATAGATCTGATGTTTTTGAATTGTATGGCAGCACTGCTGTATTGTTAGAACCCATACTGAGTTGGTGTGACTTTATTTTCTCTTTTTTATTTGAACAGTTTTTTTTTTTTTTTTGCAGCTTCCACATAATCGTTTTCGGGTCCTAGGGGTTGAATATCTTATTGTGGTTACAATACCTGCATGAGGGCAGTGTGTGTTTAAAAAGTTCCAAGATCTGTACGATGATTGTCTGCGTATTTTCCTGTAGGTGGTGAACAGGCAGGTGCAGATGGAGGTGCTGTTGCAGGGTCAGCGAGTAGCACTACTCGAGTTTCCCGAGCTTAGAGTGAATGACGGAGAATGGCACCACCTTCTCGTAGAGATCACCAGCAGCAAAGAAGGCAAAGACACCAAGTACATGGCCCAAGTGTCTCTTGATTATGACATGTTTAAGGTGTGTGATGGTCTGGATAAACTTTTTGCACCAGAGTATAGAATGTCATGCATTGACTTATATGTAATGTAAATATGTGTGTCTTACCTGAATTAAGGTTGCACTATGCCTTTACACTGGTTTTAGCTCCTATTTTAATGCTGTCAAAATATCGTGTTTAAATAGTAGTTACAAAAACTTTATTTTTGGGGATTTTTCCCAGATTTTCTCCCCAATTTAGTCGTATCCTATTCCTCCCCATCACTAGGGGGCTCCCACATTAAGGCTACTACTACTACGCGTCTCCTCCGAATGATGTGACGGCAGACATTTTTTCTTACTGATTGCTCTCGCACCGTTGGGGGGGCAGAGTAACACACTCGGAGGACTGCGCTATCCAGTCCTTCCGCTTACGTGAGCTCACAGACGCCGCTGATTGGCTGTAGAGCCGTGATTAATGTGGGAGCACTAAGTACCTCTCATCCCTCCCCTCTGAGAGAGCTCGGCCAATCAGCTCTCTCTCGAGACCAGTTAGAGGCTGCGGGAGGTTACAGCATCACCCGGGAATCAAACTCGCGATCTCTAGATGATAGGGCGAGCGCTTTCCCACTGCGCCACTCGGAGGCACAAAAACGTTTATATGTAATGTCGACCCACCATCACATAACACTAAATATCACAACACAGTCTTATCTATGTGCCCTCGTCCCCTCACTCCAATCAATTTCCCATCATTTGCTCCAGTTTGATCACCTGCCAATTTCCACTCAGCAGCGTGATCTCCTCTTCATACATCAACTTCCAACCAGAGGGAGTGATGGTTAACACATGTCTCCTTACACATATGTGAAGCGTGTTCAAACTGCTGCTCAAGTGAGGCCACAGGGCAGTGTAACACGTGTGGAAGAAAGAATTATCTGCTATTTTTTGCATGCACAATCACCTCTCACACAGAGAGCTTAGCCTTTGGCAACAGGCATGTTACAGTAGTTCAGTATCGTGTGCACTGTGATTAATCAGTGTTGCATGTTGTGTGGTGTTCTGCAGAGGACAGTGGAAATCGGAAACGAACTTCCCGGACTGAAAATAAGTCATCTGTACGTTGGGGGCCTTCACGGTGAAAACAACAATGTCCTGCAGGGCTTTCACGGCTGCATCCAGGTAAGTGTAGAAAAGATACCATGATTTGTTACAAGGATAGTTTAGGTTTTTTTACAATATGTTTTGGTTGTCATAAATTTTCCTGGTCTGCAACTATAGCTAGTATAGCTAGATATAGCTAGTTTCTCCAAAACTAGCTACATGACAAACTGGAACAAGCCATATGGCTATTTCTGGGGAACGAAAGGGGATTTTGTGCTAAATACAGAATAAATAGTAGATATACCAAGTGCATTTAGCTCATTGGAATTGCAGACACTTCATATGAGAATTAGACAGAATGAGGGTTGTGGAATTTGGCTCCTATTACTGCAATTGTACTGGAGATCTGTGTGACAAACCTCATGGTTCGTGTACAGAGCCGGAAAATTTATAACGAGCAAGACCTATGGTGTCGTAGTTACATATATGCACCTGAATTTTGATTTAATACAGACCTGAAAAAACCTGAACTATCCCTTTAAAGCCATGAATGACGAGTGATATGTTGTATGTAGTTTGTTTCGCCAAGCACAACTTGTAAATCGTATTGTGTCGTATTGTGTCTGTTACAGGGTGTAAGGATGGGAGAGACCTCGACCAACACAGGCAACATCAACATGCAGCAAGGTTTGAAGATCCGTGTAGAGGAAGGCTGCGACCCGGCCGACCCCTGCGACTCCAACATCTGTCCCGAGAACAGCCACTGCATGGATGAGTGGAAGGCTCACACCTGTGTTTGTGACCCAGGTGAACTGAAAAAATTAAAAACACTCCTATATCTGAATATACATATCTATAGGACATACCTTTGAATATTACGACTTTCAGCAGACATCCAGAAGGGCTTACAAAATAGTTTTGAAGTTCATTCAAGCAGGAAAGTATCAGCTATAGTATAGAATGCTATAATGCTCACGCTCTATTACATAAGAGATAAGAAACTAATTAAGTTGTAATTTTTAAATAAGGTGTGTAGGTTGTTGTGTATAACTCTTATAAGGAACAAATTATTACAACGTTTTTCAAAATTTTGGTTGACCTTTAGTTTCTCATTAAAAGAGAATCTCTCTCTCTCTCTCTCTCTCTCTCTCTCTCTCTCTCTCTCTCTCTCTCTCTCTCTCTCTGTCTTTTCTGTCTCCAGGCTTTTTCGGGAAGGAGTGCGTACAAGCCTGCACGCTGAACCCATGTGAGCACGTGTCCAACTGTATGCAGAAGCCCAGCTCGTCTCATGGCTACACCTGCGAGTGCGGACAGAACTACTATGGCCAGTACTGTGAGAACAAGTAAGAATAGATACTGTAGATTCTCGCTCACCTCACGCCGACTCACATTTCTTGTCATCAAACCTGCGTAGCGACTTTCATTGTGAAACTTTCAGAGGCTGATGACTGCATGTGAATGCAGAATGCCTACTTAAATGACTTTGATTAATTTGTTTCAGCAAGCTACAATCACAATTCCAGTCACTAGGCTCATGCCAGTGCTTGCTGAAAACGCGTACAACATACCTGTAAGGCACATCAAGTCACCGAATGTGAAGTGTATTCTAGATTGAACATTTTACAACCGTGTGTGTTGGTTCATATGATATTACCAGGCAGAGAGTGTATGTATTTGTATAGGGTAGGCTCTGTCTGCAGTCATATTGACAAGACGTGTCATATACAACGTGAAATTCTCCCGCGTATGTGTTAATGGGCCGGTGTGTGTCGTTGTCCTGGCTCTTCTCCACACACCGTGGTACATAAAACACGTCTGTACAAGTTACCCTATTGTCCGCCATACTGACAGATTTTTTAAGAAGCATGACTCCCAGACCTGCATAACTCCATAATTATTGGCACCCCTGACGGGTTAGGAGGGTGTAAACTCTTTGTGTGTTATATGTCAATTATATAATTACCTTGAATTGTGTGGATCAATATCCATTTGTTCAATATCTTTTTGTGTTAAATGTCCTTTGTTTTTTTTTTTTTCTCCATGGTAATAGATAGCATAAATGACATATTTACAGGTTTGGCACTTCATATTTGTACCCCTTAAAAATGTTAAAACTATCGAAAAAGTCAGTTATTGAATACTAAAAGTAAAAATTATTTAAAGACAACAAGGAGAAGCCACCTTCCTTTTCCAACAGACACCTGCCCACGGTGCCAAAACTACCACTAAATGGTTTGATAACCATGAATTTACTGTGCATAAATAATGCCAGAAAAGATGACGCTGATTCATTAAGCACATGTCAGAATTGAATCTCTAGTCTTTTTGCTTCCATATTTGGAGCTGCAGGAGTCTGAGTGGTCCTAAACTAAAGCTCTAAAATTTATGAGCTTTTCTCTGTGGGTGGGATTGGCCCCGCTGCCAGCTTGAGCTTAAACAGTGGGTGCAAGGATAACATGAATAAACCCAGCTCAGTCTGTGCAATATGCTTTTACTTAACAAGTGTATAAACTGTCCTAAGCTCACCACCGATACACACTGTGGCTGTGTACTGTATGTGTATGTTCTTCATGCATTTTTACCTCTGTATTTATACTACCTTGCATTGGTTCAAACCATTCTAACCCAACCTTTTAACGTATCACACCTAATCGAACTAGTTACAGTATTCAGGTACATCTAAAACACGATATATTTTAGTTTGCTCTCAGAAGTGTGAAATGATATCACTGCTAACACATTTGCCCTCATATGGTTAGTGTGTGCACTCCCAGGTTCTGTCATTAACTAAAGATATTATATTATTATGATGATTTTATGACATTTATAGTCATTATGACAAGAAACAATTCATTGTACTTTCGGCCTGTTTTTAATATTCATGCTCCTGCCTCAGCTCAGTCACTCTGTCTTACACTGAGAATCTCAGGTATAGTATTTACTTAATGTCTGCTCTTCATCTTTATCTGATTCTGGTATATACTTTTCTCACGCTGTCGGGTTAAATTGGCTCTTGATGTGGTTTGTTTAGTTTGTTAATGCATTGAGTTGCAGCAGTCTGGTAAAAATAAACAAAACGTTTGAATTTCTATCTGCATGTAAATTTAGATGTAAAAACATGTTTAATCAATAATCTTACCTAGAGGTAAGCGTATATGAAGTAAAAAGAAGTGGGCATAGATCAGAGCCTTGTGGACCGCCAAAGGTTGCTGTGTTATGCCTATGCAAGAATAAGCTTTGCCTTTGGTGTTAGCTTTTAAAAATTTGTTACATAACTACCAGTTTTAAAGATCTAAATAGAGATCCTGTGCTAAACCATGACTTCTGTAAACTGTTAGCATTTGGGTTTAAGCCCTTGGTTATATTCCTTGTTAGTTCTGTAATATTACCAGATGTGACTGTTAAAAACCTGCAGTTATTTTGGATGTGTTAGAGTGGAGAGATAATGCATTTCTGTACTCAAGAAGACTCTTCCGCTTTGCAATTTGGAAGTTTATATGTTTAGTTTGACTTTATTGACATATTAACTTTAAAGTGTGAGGGCGAGTCAAGTGTAGCCACTGGTCTCGCTCAGCCCTATGTACCGTAAGGTCCACCTCTCAAGAAATGTAACTACATGCCGCAGCAATGCAGACTTCAACAGCTTTGATAGGTTTGCCTGGTAGCAACTTCAAAAAACAACAACAAAAAAAAACACACCAGAGAGTAAAAGAGACTCATCATAGTATCAAGGAAAGCCATTCACAACACGATTTTTAGCAGTGTAATAGCAGACACACCAGCAAGAGTATAAATACTCACAAAGTGGTAGGTGTACTGTAGATGAGGTCTTAAGCATACAACAGGCTTAAGTGAGAAGTCACTTTATTATTTTTTTGTTCTTCGCATTGAGTCTGATTATGAATTGTGGCTATCAAGGTGAATGTCATGTGTTGATGAGTTTACATTAATACACTTCTCTGTTCTTTCAGAGTGGAGAAACCATGTCCTAAAGGCTGGTGGGGAAACCCGGTGTGCGGTCCCTGCAATTGTGACGTTAGCAAAGGTTTTAACCCAGACTGCAACAAGACCAATGGAGAGTGTCGTTGCAAGGTACACACGCCCAAGCACACCCAAATACTGTAGCTGTTCTTTTATACCATTGGTACAATTGTTCCTGTGAGTATATTAATTCCACTACTTTCCTCATAGGATAACTACTACCAACCCAAAGACAGCGACACCTGTTTCCCGTGTGACTGCTTTTTTACTGGCGCTAGTTCCCGAACCTGTGACCCTCAGACTGGCCAGTGCCCATGCAAGCCTGGTGTGATTGGCCGACAGTGCAACCGATGTGATAACCCCTTCGCAGAAGTGACTAACACCGGCTGCGAGGGTTTGTACTGACAACACTGCCAACATCTTCATCTCTTTTCACCTGTAGCAATTTCAAATAAGCAATCTTATCTATAATTCAGTGACCGTTATGTGTATATCAGCTTACTGCTGGTGTCAGAACATGATATAGCAATTAATACCACTGAACTTAGGATGGAAAGCTAATTAAAAGGTAATGTAATAACCATGTGTATTACTGTTATTACATGTGGATGGTGCTTATAGATTATTTAAACCACTTCATAATTATTATTGATTCTTGAATAATAACTGCCCTGAGTCGGGTAATATTATCACCACAGTAATAAACAATTAAATGAATGAAGCTTAGAAGTGCCAAGCTGTATTTATGTTAATATGAAAGGTTCACCATGTCTGTGTGTCCTGTGTTCGTTCTATAGTTATTTACGACGGCTGCCCCAAAGCCTTTGATGCCGGAATCTGGTGGCCAAGAACCAGTTTTGGCCGTCCAGTCGCTATGAACTGTCCCAAGGGATCTATTGGTGAGTGCTGCAGGCTTGTTTTACAAGAATCAGGGCATGGGATATTAAACTTCATATTTACACACATACAGTATACACGCTGACACATTTATAACACATGTACCTATACCGTTCAGAGTGGCTCAGAGCAAATTCACCTGCTCTGATACAGTACTACTACACACACATTAACTGAAAGGCTGTTAAAATAAAGTTCTTAATAAGTTCCGAATCATAGAAATTGAATAATCAAAGATTTGTTTTAAAACTGTCTTGTGTATGTACAGAATTTACAAAAGACACTTTACTTGTGTTATTTATTTCATTTTAATAATGTACTATGGTGCTAGACTATATGATATATAAGGTATATTACATTATGATATGATATATGATGCTCTTGCGATTAAGGTTATGATCCCAAAAAATACATGCAAAATTCTTAAGTAAATGTAATGTGACAACCTGTATTATACATATTAGCTGCCAATTTGTACTGTGATTCATTTAGTATCATGATTTTATAAACATCCTGATTCATCATTTTTTTTGACATTTTAGGCAAAATTTTTCTCACCTCAAATTCAAAATAAATAAATATAATATATATAATATAATTGTAGAAATTGTACATTTTTTTCCAACACATTGTCCAAGATACTGCTTCTTTGTGAATTTCCTAGCTGTTATGTTTTGAATTTCTGACGGACATGTTTTCAGCAGCACATTCTATTTAGTTAAATTCTTGGATTAATGAATTGGTTGCTGTGGATTTTTGCCCCTCTGCTTTTCTTTTTTCTTTTCTCAGTCTGTGCTGTTTTCTTTTGCTTTGCCTTTTCCCTCTGAACCTTCACACCCACTCACCCCTTTATTCTTTTCATTGGCTAGCTAAACGCATGTTAACAAGGCATTTAAAGGAATCCGTTGGCTAAACATGCCTTATTATAAGGAAATATTGGCAGGCCTGACTCGGAGTCACATTCTCTATAGAAGCAATGAATGATCTCTATGGCTGAAAGTCCAAGCCAGGACAACTGTTCTGGATTTTCCTATGAGAAAGACCACACAAGTATTACTAGATGAAGCAGAAAAGCAATGACCTGATAACTTTTAGGCTGTCTACGGGGGTTCTATTGTTTGCAGACTGTTAGTTGCTGGCGGTCTAAATACGGAGCAAAATGTCATTACAATGACACGATTGTCCTGGAAAATGTTTAATTAGGTTTTTTTATTTCAAAATGTGTATCGTCATCTGTTTTGTGTGATCTAGGCACCGCTGTGAGACACTGCAACGATGAGAAAGGATGGCTGCCTCCCGAGCTGTTCAACTGCACTACCATCGCCTTCTCTCAGCTCAAGAAACTGGTACCAGCTTCACACATTTAGCACTCGCTATAAAATCTTATAATGGCTTTAATGCTGTTCATGGTTAGAGTAATATTCTAAGCACATTTGATTGACATCACAATAGGAAAGAATAAAGATTAGTCAAACCTATAGGTTTATAAAAATGCTTACTACTTTACTTCCACTTGCATCTTTGCTCAAACCACCATTTTCTCTGTGTCTTTTTGTTTTTTCCAGAATGACGAGATGAATCGGAACGAGTCCAGAATGGACGGACAGAAGTCTAAAGACATTGTTTTCATGCTCCATAATGCTACTAGACAGACCGAATCTTTCTATGGCAACGACGTGAAGACGGCCTTCCAGCTGATGTCCCGTGTTCTGCAGTACGAGAGCAAGCAGCAGGGTTTTGATCTCTCAGCTATGCGCGATGCCGACTTCAACGAGGTTACACTCCACGTTTTCTATAACTCAGTGAAATTCACTTTAGAAGTTTACTCTGTGGCATATATCTGTGATGATGAAACTCAGCAAATGGGAGTGTTAAGTTTTACCCAGCATTACAAGAGTGGTGTTAGTTCAGCACGTACAGTATGTAGTTAATAGTTATATGCCTCAACAAGCAGGGACTGAACATTTATAGAGCCTGTTAGACCTGTTCCTCTGCAGAATCTGTGAAATAGTTCAATCAGCACAGGTCAGTGAATCATGCTGCATGTGACATGGCATGCAGTGTTGCAATTAGAGAAAGCAGCAGAATTTTTTAAAATTCTAATTTATCATTTTAAATCACATTACATGTTATTCATTCACATGTACAAATAATATGGCTAGTGTTTAGTTCACATGCTATTAACAGCTGATTTTGTATATTTCTTAATTATTTTTGGTTAATATTCTTCTTGGAAAAAATATATATAATAAAATTCGCCTTAAGTTGTAATCTTCATATGTGGACTGTTACAGAACATTGTAAAGGCAGGCAGCGCCATCCTAGACCCCAGCAATAAGGAGCACTGGGATCACATCCAAAGGACTGAGGGTGGAACAGCACACCTGCTCAATCATTTTGAGGATTACACCACCACTGTGGCTCGCAACATGAGGAAGACCTACCTGAAACCTTTCATCATCGTAACAGACAATATGAGTGAGTCACGTCCACGAAATCTATAAAACACTAGTAATTTATGATAACCCCGTACCCTAGTTTAGCTGTTCGGATGTCTGTGTCACATACAGTATAATATACTTGGGCTTGTATAATAATGTCTGATCATGATTGTCTTCCTTCACTCCTAAAGTTATGGCAGTGGATTATCTGGACTTTTCCACGCCAGATGATGTAAAGATGCCTCCTTTCCAGAAGATTAAAGAGGAATATCCCAAAGACCTGCATTCCTCAGTCCTGTTTCCAGAGTTTAGCCTCAAATCCACACAAAACAAAGGTAAGGACTTGCATGCACCATGCATATGGATCATCACTGCTATCATTAAATGTGTCCACCTAGTAAAAAGTATTAAAATTCTTTTTTTTTTTACATGTTCTAATTTTTTCCAATTTTGTATTTGTATGAACATTAATTAACATAATTAAGTAAGATTTAAATTATTTGGTGATCATATGTCTCTGCATATTTCATTATCCTACCTAAATGTCTACATTAGGTGGTTCTTAAGCTAAACTGTTTTTAGACTAACATGATTTATGGCAGCATTAGATTTCACCAAATAAGGCAATACATTTAGTACCCATTCCAATTCACTGCATTTTTCCCTGCAGTCGTTCCAACAGACGAGCCAGCATCTCAAACCCAGTCTGCTGAGAGAGACCCTGCTCAGAATGATAGGAGGAAGCGAGAAGTTACTGAAGGACCTCCTCAGTTCCCTGTGGCTGCTGTTATCGTGTACCGAACACTAGGGCAGCTCCTGCCTGAGCGCTATGACCCTGACCGACGCAGCCTCAGGTACCTTATGATCCTACCATCAAATGCACTTTTCTGTCTGTTGGTTGTCTGTTAGAGTTTGAAAGACGGTCCTGGTCTCGGTTGATGCAGACAGATGTTCTCTGTGACTGCAGTCGCTTAATAGTTCAGGCCTGGAGTTTCCTGCATTCTACCTGAGCCTCTCATAATAAACTGAACTCCATATTAAATTAAAGACATCAACTGTTACATTGAACTTCCAGCTCCGTTACATACAGTATGACCGTGCTTCAATTTCTGCTATCCGTTATCACCCAAATCAGAATGGGTTCCTCTTAAGGTTCCTTCTTATTGCCATCTCAGGGAGTTCTTGGTGCCACCATCGCCCTCGGCTTGCTCATCAGGGACAATCTGATCATTTTGATACATATACATGACGTCATACCAAGTGGCTGACGTCATTTTCGATTCTATAAAGCTGCTTTGCAACAACGACCACTGTTAAAAGCGCTTTACAAATAAAAATCGAATTGAATCAGCATCTAGGTATTGTGATAATATCATATTGGGCTGTCCCTGCCTAACTATCCCTAATACATACAGTAATATTCATGCAATATTAAATCTGGGACTTGCATGTAAGGTATACATGTAATAATAATGTCCATTTAATAAAATTTAGTTCTGCAGTTCACTCTCTGTTGATCTGAGTTGAAATCAGTCTTACGGTAGTGACAGCCCCAAGTGGCTGATTTACGCTGTAGCTTTTCGGTGACCTCAATCAGAATCACAACATAAGATCTTCAGTGCGTTTAGATTAATTGCCTTATTACGAAATGTCTTTCACATGATATGTAAACGTCAGGGGCAGTTTATTAGTACGAGAAGGCCACATCCAAATATTTAGGACAGCCGATAAGATACAGCTGTTCCGGCATAGAGCCAGAGACTGAACAGGTCTATTTCAGCAATCAGCATTGCTTTCTTCCTCTACAGGCTCCCCAATCGTCCCATTATCAACACCCCCATCGTCAGCACTACGGTGCACAGTGAAGGCCAAACCCTGTCCATGCCGCTGGAGCAGCCCATCACACTCGACTACATACTGCTGGAGACGGAGGAGAGGTCCAAACCGGTGTGTGTCTTCTGGAACCACTCCATCGCGTGAGTTTCATTCACTTTCTCCTATGCACCCTCATCCAGACACTCATATTTGTTCATGGGTGTGCAGATCCAGATTTCTCTGGTAATTATTTCTCTGTGATTTATAGTGAGATTCTGATCGGCAAAATCGGTGGCTGATCATCTCATCAGTGTTTGTAACTTTTAATGAATGAACATTATGTAAATGAGGATGCATATCATTCAGATTTACAGTAGGCACTTCTCTAATAATGTTGTGTACTGTATACTAACTCATTCTGGTGTGTTGTATATGTGTGTTGCAGGATCGGAGGGACAGGAGGTTGGTCCTCTAAGGGCTGTGAGCTCACCTTCAGAAACAAAACCCATATCAGCTGCCAATGCAACCATATGACCAGCTTCGCCGTGCTCATGGACATCTCCAAACGAGAGGTACGTCGTCTCCATCAGCTTGTTCAGTGGTTGTTAGGGTCAGTGCAGTTTCCTGGTATTAGCCTGGCGCTCAGATTCCTGCGCTCCCAAGAGAGAATGAATATTTAAAAGTGCATTAGGATTAAATGGTAGTCTTTTTTCAATATTAGGTCTCTAAAGGTTAGAAGGATTCAAAATAGTAATGATCCCGACCCATGTTCAAGAAGCCCTGCCCACAGGATCAATGCTTATTTGTAGAGTGCCTGTTGACTAGTGTTAGTAGGCGCAGCCAAACACAAAGAAGTATTGGTGGAGTGCAAGTCTGCTTTCAAAAAAGGGGCTTCTCAGAGACCACACTTCTGCTACAGCCCTGACTTAAACCTTTGTTTTTTATCATGGTCTACATACCTTCAATGTTACCTGGAACAGTAAGTTATAAAAACAAAACAAAACACTGCTATATCTTTAATGTGAGAACAGTAAACAAGTGTTAAAGTGTAAATAAGTGTGTACACTCCTTAAATCTTGCTCGCTACTACCCAGTCTCAAATCTACCCACAAGAAATATAGATGAATTTGCAGATATGAAATTTTATATGAGCAAATCTTACACAAAACTAAGTACAAGTAACATAGGAGCGTAGCCACTACTTTGTTCACTGTAAAGTGTAGGTTTTCTGTATGGCAGAAAGATATTTTATCCAAACAAATAGTGCACATAAACTTAACACACACACAAGAAAATTCATAGGATCTGAGATAAACAGTGCACTGATGCATCATGGGGTGTTTACCGATCTGGAGTATGAATATTAATTTAAAAAAAAAAACTGCAATAGGTAGCACGTTGCCATAAAGCTTACCACTGTGGCTTTGCATCCCCAGGGTTGAGGGTTTGATTCCCATCTCAGGTCTGTGTGCGGGGAGTTTGCACGTTCTCCCTGTGATTGGTGGGATTCCTCTGGGTACTCCGCTTTCCTCTCACAGTCAAAAAAACATGCAGAGGAGTCTAATTGGCATTCTCAATTACATGTTGTGTGTGTGAGTGTGTGTGAGTCTAGTGTGTACCCTGCCTCATGCCCAGAGTCTCCTGGAAAGGCTCCAGGCTTCTGTGACCCTGTACAGGACAAGTTGTATAGAAAATGAGGGATAATAATAATAATAATAATAATCCTCATTATCATAAATCTGTCTGGCGTTAAATAAATGAATACTTTTCTATCAAAAAAATTCCATCTGAAATCATTCTAGCTTTTGCAAATTTTGTGTTAAAACTGGTTTCTGATCTACAATGTGCAAGGCTTCTCTCTTATCCTTTCATTTTTGTAATCCTTTATTAATACTTTACTTCTACCTCCTCCACCCAGCATGGAGATGTGTTGCCGCTGAAGATAGTCACATATGCCACAGTGTCTGCCTCGTTGCTGGCTTTGCTGATCACCTTCATACTGCTGGCCATCCTGCGGAAGCTCCGCTCCAACCTGCACAGCATCCACAAGAACCTCGTGGCGGCACTCTTCTTCTCCGAGCTCGTCTTCCTCATTGGCATTAACCAGACAGACAACCCGGTGAGACGATATCTCTTTTTTCCCTCTTTGAGCTTAAATTTGTTAAAACAGACTGTTAGTCAGTGTTGTGCAAAGTGTTTATTTGACTACAAGATTATATAATATGAAGATTGGAGTTTTGATTTATGGCAAATATGGATGAGAACGGAGGTTAAATTTTTAGCTTAGTAACCAGTGCAAACTCAAAGAAGCAAATGTCATTTTTAATGCACTACAAAGTGAATTTCTTTCTCGTCAGAATTTGCTTACGGGAGCATTTTTCCGAGGTCTGTTTCTAGCGTCAAACTGAAGTAATTCCATGCCATAAGGCTTTAATTAGGCCCTGTGTGCAGTGAGTGGGCTGGGCCGAGCTCATAGCCTGTTGACAAATGGTTGGAAATAACCTGCGATAGGAAAAGGGTCTGTTTAAACGCCGGTGATTCACCACTGAATAGAGAAAGAGAAGCATTTCATTGGAAGAGATATAATCCCTATAATTATACATTTTGAACACACACACACACACACACACACACACACACACTACTCATGCTGTTCATACCTGGAAGGCGGAGATTAAAGTATTTGAGCATTGGGGTTTGAGTTTTTGGCTTCAGGCATTGTCAGTCTGTAAATTGCTGGGAGCTTAGACACTATGAAAAGGTGTAGAAATACCACAGCCATGTCTTTGGTAGATAGATTATGTCATGTGTACCAACTAATCCTTGGAAATTAATGCACTGTTTTTTACTCATGTCGTAGTTATAAGTTTTTCCCGTATTATTTCACACCAGGAGCGTACATAATTACAAAGTCTTACTGTAATTTTTAGGCTTTTGTTCTGTTTAAAGGTTTATGTCATTTCAGGCAACGGAGAGGCAGGAGGTTGGGATCATAAAGTCAGGGTTTATGAGCTCTCTCCGACATTAACCTGTGGGTTCTAGCTGCGTGGTTGCTTGTGCTGTACTGTATAATGATCATGTTAAAGTGCAACACTCAGATGAGGAGCATGACTTCATTATGTAAATATCAGAAAACTGGATCTGTGTTTTTGTTTTGTTCTTGTTTTAATTATTTTTAGTTTTTTCATTTTCACCCAGATCAGTGTTTAAGGTTCTCTAGTTAGGATTTTTTGTTCAAGGTGTTTAACAAAAGCAACTGAATGAACTTGAGGGCAGAGCTGGCACAATTGTTCAATTCTGATTGGTTGCATACTTTGTTAACAATCCTGTTGTTTTATTAATCAACCCCCACAAAGCTTCCTAAAACAAACAACAATCGTCTCCAATGACGAACAAAACAAAGACGCGTCATAAATTAAAAGAGTAGGCCTTAAAATACATCTACAGGTACACCTCCAACTGACTCAAATGATGTCAGTAAGCCTATCAGAAGCATTTAGTGCCATGATGTAACTTTTTCCAAGCTGTTTCCAGGGACAATTTAGTGTATGTAAACTTCTGACCCAAAGGAAATGTAATGTAGTTTACAAGTTAAATAATATAAAAATAGTATAAAATCTATACGCAAATGTTGGGAAAATTAATTATCATATATAAAGTAGATGTCCTAACCAACTTGACAAAACTACAGATTGTTACCATGAAATCTGTCCGACTTCAGCTGTACTTGCAGTCTGTCTGTGGATCAGCCTAAAATGAACAGTTCTGTCCAAATTAAAATGCAGTGGGTTCGTTTATTAAAATCTCACAGCCTCTGAATTATGGAATTGTATGCATTACAGTGTGGACTATGATTTAAGTGCACCACCTCCAACACCCTGGGTAACTACAGCCTAAATGCTCATGGTACTGTATACCCCCTCTGACGTTCCATTTTTTCCCCTCTTTCTCTCTTTCTACTGTGTCTAGTTTGTGTGTACAGTGATTGCAATCCTGCTGCACTTCTTCTACATGTGCACATTTGCCTGGATGTTTGTGGAAGGCTTGCATATTTACCGCATGCTCACCGAGATGCGCAACATCAACCACGGACACATGCGCTTTTACTATGCCATCGGGTGGGGCATCCCTGCTATCATCACAGGTTAGTTTTCCACGCTCATGCAAGTTCATATACAGTGGTTGTAGGGGGATTTTGCTCATTTTCTTTAACTAAATGTTTTTAAAAACATTAAAACATTGACAAAAAAATTTAATACCTATTAGAAGATTGCTGTTCACTGCCAGAAACAACACTCTGGAATTGTTTTGGAGCTTTGTGTTGGAACCTTACTAAGACACGTCTTTCACGTTAATTTGTTACCTGTCTTTGCATTATAGATGCATTAATTAACTAAATGATATAT
>QMIH01000113.1:155471-180417 GCA_003987875.1 Clarias batrachus
TATATATTGTGTACAACGGTGCATCGTAAACCTTTTTCCTTTTCCTTTCTCAGCGCTCTCTGAACTGCAACAATACATACACCGAGGACGGCACAATTTTCCGTTCAGCAATCGGAGAGTCCACCGTGTCTCTGGAGAGCACCATCAGGTCAGCCAAGAGCCACAGCGGTTACCCCGCTTACGCTTTCAGGTAACAGCCTGCTGCATGCATGGCTTCCCACCTTCCCTTTCTTTTTTTCTTTCACCGTCTTTTATCTGTTTTAATCTAATTCCTTTACTTTCCTCTACTTTTTCTATCTCTTCTTCATTCTTTCTTTTTTCTTTTTTATGTGAATGTCTAACATACCCACTTAAACCTTTCATGATTTAAACCGTTGTCGCTCTCTTTTGGCTCAAGCGCATGGCACTGCCTCATCTCAAGCATCACTGCAGTCTTACATACATGCTAACACACAAATACACTTTTACTTTACTATTGTGTGTGTGGTTGTTGTTTTTTTGTTTGTTCTTTTCATTCCAAATCAAGGTTCAGTGAAGTTCCAGAATGGTTCGAGGCTAGGTAATAGTGTCTAGGGTAATATTTTTTCCCAGATTAAAAAACAGATGAAGTTAAAGGCACATTTATTTATACATAAAAGGTGCAAAAATGTAAATCTACAAATGTAGTACAAACACAAGTACACGTGTACATTACTTTTGTGGTTTTCTTTCCCAAAATGTTTTATTGCAAGTCAAGGTCAGTGAAGTTACCGTATATGGATAATTGCCAAGTTTAAGGAAATGATATATAATTTTATTAATTTTTTCATAACAATGTGCAAAAACAAAAATATAAAAAAAGATTGATTAGATTGAAGGATGTACAGTATGGTAACTTAACTGACTTTTATTTGCAAAATATAATGAAAACAATGAAAAACTTGGAAAAAGGTTTTTAAATGTTTAATTTCCCAGTATTTCAATGCATGTCGTATAACTGGTTAAGAACAAAATTTTATCTTTATCCTCGTTCATGAAGTTATCCAATCTGCAAATATGTAATATCTGGGATGGGAAAGTGTTTAGGGAATTTTCAACCCATACACAACAGACATTGTTCGTAGCACAAGTGCCGCTAGCTAACATGTCAGTCATCAGGAGTCTGAACTTTGGTGCTTTGTCGTACCTTCACACCTAAAACTGTAGAATTACTGATACCGTTTTTTGATCTCAGTGTTAGATTGATGAAAGTCATTTATTAGCCTTAAATTCAAAAATAGTTATACAAGAGGTCAACTCCTTATGGCAGGTTTAACCAAATTAGATGACTTATATATGACTGTATCATTAACTATAAATCATCACATAAGACATGTTCTGCTGAACAACAAGCCTGACTGTTGCTTAAGATAATGATTTATTAATTCCTCACCGTATTTCTGTATATTATTCGTATATATTTTTGTATATATTCTTATATATTATTATTATTTCTGTACTTTTTCTTTCTTTCTCTCTCTATCTCACAGAGATGACCAGAAGCCCAGTGTCTCCTCAGGAACAGCTAAAGCTGGACACACAGACATGGATGGCTCGTTGTTCCACCGAAACGGCACTAAAGCAGATGGTATAAGATCATACGTTCTTATTTCGCCTAATTGTTTTATACACATTTGTTTTCTTTTTTTTTTCTGAAGCCTACCTAGCAAACATGTTCAGCCATTGTTAAATCAGGCTTAAGTGTTGTTTTTTTGTGGTGTTGGCAGACTCGGATTCGGACAGCGAGCTGTCTGTGGATGAGCACAGCAGCTCCTATGCCTCGTCGCACTCCTCCGACAGTGAAGATGACGATGAGGGAGTTCACCTGAAGCCCAAGTGGAACAATGAGCGACAGCCCCTACACAGCACCCCGAAAGGTTCTGCAGTTTATTAATGGATCATTACTGGCTTCTATTGATTTCTTTTTAAATACGCTATATATTTATAGGTTAGATGTGAAATCTAAGTGAAATCTTCTCTTCGTCATTGTGTTATTTCACGACGCAGTGGACACAGTGTCTAATCACGTGAAGCCGCCGTACTGGCCCGCTGATGCCACAACAGCGAGTGACAGCGAGGAGGCGGGAGGGGCAGAGAGGCTGAGGGTGGAGACTAAAGTGAATGTGGAGCTCCATCCGGAGAACAAGCTGAACCACATAGGAGAACCACCACAGGATAAGGAATCTTCAAGCAAGGATGGAGGAAGCATCAACCAGACGAACAGCAACCACCTGCCAGAACAGAGGAAGGGTGAGGAAACATTTAAGATTTAATAGAACAATTTGTTGGACACAGGATCCTTTTGTCTGTTATTAGATATAACTTTTGCATCAAGCAGTGATATGTAGATGGGTTTGATGGAATGCTGTATAGATTGGTATGATGCTGCATACTTTTTATGAGATACTACATGGATGTCTAGATGATGTAATGATACATACTGTATGTTATAGGTTGTATTGGCATAGATTGGCATGCTCTATCAATGGACTGAGGACCGGTTGAGAGGGATTGTTGTGAGACTGCATCATTTGATTGTAGATGGGAATGATGTATATATGGGTGGATTGATGGGATGCTTCATAGGTTATACTTTATGTAGATGAAATGGATTAGGACACCATACGGATGCATGAATGGATGCTTATGCTGTATGGATAGATGTTTGGTACATAGGTTGACGGTGGATTAAATTGAACAAATGGGATAATGAGCTAAAATATAAGATAATATATGCAGATGATATATATATATATGAACTAGATGTTGGGTGGATGTCAATATAGATAGGTAGAAGTATGATGTGAATATTATTTATTATTTAATTTGCACATTTATTTGTTCACAGGCATTCTGAAGAACAGGATCACTTATCCTCCACCACTTACAGACAAGAACATGAAGAACAAACTGAGAGAGAAACTTTCAGACTATAACCCTCCTACAATCTCTCCACGCACGCCATCTTTAACTTCTACTGATGGGGTTAACAGTCATAATGTCCTCATCAAAGCCCCGCACCGGATCCTGCCACCCAGAGAGCAGAACGGAATGGTCCTGAACATCAACGGAGGCAACCAGTCAGACTCAGAGTAAGTCATCATGTAACCCCTGACAATATGATATAACACAAGCTTTTATGATTCTGGAAAACATAAAAGAGATTATATTTGATAGCATTTATTGAAGTCTCTCTGGCATGCAGTTTAGTTTATGTAATGTAGAAGACTCCTTTCTGTACTTGCACTTTTTGCATGGACTTTTGTCCTATCTGCCTGTAGCCCTGCCTGAAAACCCATCTAACCAGCATGTTATCACTTACTCCATATCTTATGTCTCTTTATTTCTTTTTCTCCATCTTTCTTGTTCCCTGCCTTTTTTTTTTTTATCACAGAGGCAGTAACGAAACCTCAATCTGACCCAGCAGGAAGCCAGAGGAGTCTCTACCTGCATAAGGGCAGCTCTACTCATAATGTAGGAGAGGAGTGGAGAGAAGGACAAACTAACCGTTGGAGAGAATGATGAACATGTCTTTTGGATCCATCAGCCTCTCTGTCCTGACCTCTTTAACTCTTATACTTCAGTGGAGAACAGTATTACTGCAGACGTCTGCCTGCATGGGACATGAACATAAGTAAAAAAAAAAAAAAAAAAAGGGAATGTATGAACTCGAGGGGGATACGCACTGTGCCAAACTGCTGGAAGAAGTGGAAACTAAATCCCCAAAATGTTGAGATGTTTGGAACAAGCGACTCGAACCGAAAACTGCAAAAGGTGATAAAGAAAGTTATCACTAGTACTTATCTAAAACTGAATAAGTTGGAAAGATGTCATTTAAGTCACATAAGACCTTAAAGACTTTTAGTTAATACAAATATGAGCAAATTGTTTCACCAAGTGCCCTAATCTGTTAATCTGTCCTCAGAGAGGAATTTTTTAATTTTTTTGTTTTTGTTTTATTTTTTGTAATTATGTAGATACTGATGAAATTGACTATTTTGTATAAACGGTTTCTTGTGAGTTTTCAGGCACATTTTTATACAGGTTTTTTTTTTTTTAAACGACAACCTGCAATTCGAGACTTTATCCTGTGCAAAATCACAATGCTGTGATTCACGTTAACAAAGTGAACTTCTGGGTCACTCAGGTGCCTTAGAGTACACGAAATGTACACACTCTTCACACATTTCACCTTCTTCACGTGTACATGTCCCTGAATCCAGAGAAAGAGGCGATATTTTATATAAAAGAGTAAATTATGAAATGTGAAGAGATAACTCTGTGATTTACTAAAATGAAAAAATGAATGTGTTTGCCTTGTTTTAAACAAACTTGAGACGACTGCAATATAAGAAAATACTGTGCTCTTACCGCTGTCAATCCCTTTCCCATTCTGTTCTAACCACTCCAGTGTTCGAACCAGTCTTGAACAGAATGTTACTTATGTTTTCACACTTTCCCGTAAGACACTGGAATTCTTGTAAAATATGTATATTTATTTTGTACGGTTTTGAGACACTGGACAATGATTGCAGCTATAAAATTAAAATGTATTTGGAATTTTTCTATATCCTTCTGCATTGCCCTGTGGTGCGATTATAATGAATGTAAAACAGATGTTAGTATGAAGAAATATGCAAATGTTTGTAAAAAAAAAAAACACACACACAAAAATAATTATATTTCATATTTCCATATACAGCCAAAATTTCTTACTTACCATTTTTTTGTTGATGTTTATTAATTTGGGTGATTCATTTACCCAGAGCGGCTTATATTTTTAGGACAGAATCCACTTCAAACTGTTAATTCACTCAAACATGTCTTGATGATGATTAGTTTTTTAATGGTCATAGCTCCAGTTTTAGCATGTCCTTTTTAAGAAACAGCTGCAAAAAGTCTGATTTAGTGCTATACGGGTGTCACAGGTGTGTGACAGTTTACATTTACAGCATTTACAGCATTTAACAGAGACTTTTATCCAGAGCAACTGACATCTTATGACATTATGATATCATATCAGGGCCCGACACTGGCAACTCGGTTGTGGTGAGGTTTGAATCTGGGACCTTCTGAACAGTAGTCAAATGCCTGAACCATTACGCTACCCCTGGCCTTATGTGTAAATATGTAACCCATGCAAAACCTCTTCACTGAGGAGTGTGGTTGGGGCTGTTTACAAGTTGTATATATATATATAGAATTCAAATTAATTAATTAATTAATTAAAAATGATTTTTTTAATATTCATTAAAGAGTATTAAAATAACACCATACTGTGTTTCTATACATGTATAGGCAGTGGGGAATTTTACTGTAATTAGATATGTACTCTGACCTGGTAAAAGTTCATATGCCTTAGTTACCCCAACATCTTGGTTTTGGACATTATTGTAATAAAGTGGACTGGTAAATGGACCCGAAGTAGGTCATATACAGAAGTAAGAGATAGCACAAAGGCACAATAACTAAAGCCACATGGGAAAGTGCTCTTCAAGCATAGCTCTCCCACGTACAGCCCTGTAGATATTTAGCTAATCTATCGCTCTCCTTCTCTTTAGCCTGGCTTTTTTTTTTTACTGCCCTACTTAAAAGTCTGACTGAAAACCCGAGTAAGGGGTTGGAAAGAATCAGAAGCGCAGGTCCAAAGCAGCCATATTTCATCAGGCGCATAAAATCCATAATGACCCCTCGTGGCTAATGGCTATAAAGATGCATTCCTAAGCCGACACGCAGGACACAGATCAGCCGACGGAGGCAGAGATGTCAGTGAGAACCGGGGCCTGGGCCTCCATTCTGCCGCGGCGTAAGAGTAGAAGGGCAGGTAGAGTTTCAGCAGGCTTAAGAGATGTCAGTCAGCATGGTAACAATAGATTTCCTTCATCTGAAAAGCTGTGGGGGAGAAAAAAACTTATGTACCTGTTACCACTCGAATAGTGTATAGAGAGAGAGAGAAAGTTGGGCTGAGGGGTGAAATGGGAGGTAGAATACGGGTGAGATAGAGAGATATTGCCCAGAGTGTGACAGGAATCAACAGGCTAGAAAATGCCCCCAGGATATGACTAATATTATTCTCTACTCCTGGGCGTGAAATAACAAGAGATGGAGTTATCAAAACACTTGTTTTTCTTCAATCACTAGCCGCCGGGACTTACCGCAGTCCTGAATTAGATAGCGGTCTTACTAAACTGCCAGTGAATCAGAAGTGCAGGATATGTATTATACTTTGAAGGGTAATTTAAGGTACCGTGTCACCCACACAAGTGATAAAGAACTTTGTGTGCATTGAATTTTCCAAATGAGACTATACCGGTCGCAAGTTAAAGTGACCCAGTGTGCCACATTATTAAGCATAATCACACATTTTAGGTGTTTGAGTGTTTTGTACAAATGTAGGCTTTTTCAGACACCATTTGCAGCCTTTTCTTTGCTTGATTAGCACTGTCGCCTTGCACCACCAGGGTCCGGGTTCGACTTCCATCTCTGTGTGCATGTAGTTTTGCATGTTCTCCCCGTGCTTGGTGGGTTTCCTCCGGGTACTCCGGTTTCCTCCCACAGTCCAAAGACGTGTATGTTAGTTTAATTGTCATTCCCAAATTGCCCCTTAGTGTGTGAATGAGTGTGTGAGTGTGTGTATGTGTGTGCCTTGCGATGGATTGACACCCTATCCAGGGTGCACCCCGGCTTGTGCCCCAAGTCTCCTGGAATAGGCTCCAGGCCCCCCGTGACCCTGAATACAGGATTAAGCGGTATAGAAGATGAGTGAATGATTAGCACTGTGGCCTTGCCTGTCCAGGGTTTGAGTCCCGCCTTGAGTTTGAATGCATAAAGTGTATATATATATTTTTTTTTTAGATCAGTGACCTTCTGTTGCATGCATCTAATACAGTTTAAAATGTATTTTTTAATTCAGTTCAATCTGATTTGTATAGTGCTTTTAGGAATGGTCAGTCTTCTCTATCCTGTATTATACAATAGCCTGAACCATAAACCTATTTTCTATCCCAATTAGCATACTGATGCTTACCGACTGCCTGTATGTTCGTCCTCCATTTACAAAGTTGTCCAACAAGCACTTTTCATAACAACCCTGCCAACTCTGGACTAACCGTGCCAACGTGGATTTCTGACGACTGAATGTCTGTTAGCTCCGGTGGCCTAACTGTAACTCAACTTTCTCTTTGTACAGTATGTGTATGCACTGTTATTTTTTCAGTCATGTGGTTACTGGAAGCGGTGAAGCGTCTCAGAGGTATGTGAGGCTGACATAAGAGAACAAGCGTTTTCAATTATTTAGGCATGGGAGGTGTGCTGCACCTGGGAGACACCCACATTATCTACAGTTCCATCATAGTCTTAACAATGAAACAGGAGCCATGAAGGCAGGAAGGATCTCTGTGCTGAGCATGTGAACGGTGTCGATGCTCTGAGTGGAATAGCTCTCACGAGAGGCAGGTGGTGTGCGAGACCTGAAACCGGTCAGCGTTTATTGTGGTTTATAGATTGAGTTTCCAGCTTCTCTTGGTACTAGAGAACAATATTGTGGTATATCTAAAAAAAAACAAACATCATATTTATTTAATATTTTTTTATTTTGTAGTTATATTTGTTATATTTATCATGTACCCATGATATGCCATTTTCAAACATTATGCATAGTTTTTATTATTCATTTTAATAATTCATAATTCATAATCATATTTGTTGTTTTTGTTCTTGTAGAAAAAAAATCCTACTCAGTTGAATTTCACTGGAAATTTATTACACAATGGGATCACAATGGGAAATAAGCTTTTGGCTCCCCCTTCTGGTCATAATTCAGAATTTATTTACTTCACTTGGACATGTTCATTTCCCACCTGAGCTAATACAATGTACAGTATTGTAAGATGTCCTTGAGATCTCATTTGAACATCCTCAAAAGTTAAATGTTAATACTTTGTATAAGTTAAATGTTAAACTGAACAAATAATATTACTTTAAGAACATATTTCTGCTGTTATTGAAACATTTACAAACTGTACCTGTATTGACCAAACGTGAATATATGTTTTAAAATGCAATGCAAAATTCTATCTATCTATCTATCTATCTATCTATCTATCTATCTATCTATCTATCTATCTATCTATCTGAAATTAGGTAATTATATAACAATAACAACAGTCAGTTATTCTTTTTAAGACAAAGGTCAGCTGCTCTGGATATATATATATATATATATATATATATATATATATATATATATATATATATATATATATATATATATATATATATACACACAAAATCTATACAAATGTTACAGATGAGTCACATTTATAATATCTGTAACATTTATAAGGTAACCAGGGAACGTAAAAGTGCTGTGTTTACATTCAGCAGACAGTTCTTCTTTCATATTTTAACAGCCTCCCAGGATGAGCTGACATTTCACTTTTTGGTTCCTCTATCAAACGATCTGAATACTGACTAGCTTCAGAGAAAGCAAAGCTATGGGCATTCAGATAGAAGAAATACAGTAACAGTCAAACGTTTGGACCCGCCTTCTAATTACATAGTCTTTCCTTAATTTTTTTTTTCCCTACATGATAAAACAATTCTGAAAGCATAAAAAAAAAAAAAATAAATAAATAAATAAATAATCTTCTTCGAACAGTTGATTTTGAGATGTGTTTTCTACTTATGCTCTGTAAAACTTCATAATGGCTCTAATCTCAAGTGCTGGTTGTTAATTGGTGATTTCTGAGGCTGGTGTCTCTAAATGAACGTCTCCTCTGCAGCAGATGCAGGTTTTGGTCTCGCTTTCCTGGGATGTTCTTCATGAGAGTCAGTTTCATCATGGTGCTTGATAAGCAAATGCACTTGACAATACTGTTCTTGCAAGAACTATTCCAGAACAGCTTAACTGTATGTGTTATAAAAATACCTGGCTCTTGTTGTTACTTAGTTACCTAATGCCATACAGTATGTGTTGTTTTATTGTTTAGAATAAAAAAAATCCAGTTTTAGAATGTAGAAAAGTAAGTCTAAATTTGTGTCCAAAATTTCGGCTAGTATGGCACTTGGATATCAATATAAAATTCATGTGGCTTTTTCCCTTCTTTTCTGCTGAAAAATCCAGCAAAGACGGATCAGCTAGAAGTCGCCAAACCTGGTAGTCCATCTCCGCTATATCGTTAGAAATGTTGTTTTATAGTTGTTTTACTATGCATTAAGACGACATTGTAAACATGGTTTTTGTAAGAAAACAACAAAACAGGAATGCATTTCTGTCTATTATCTATACCGCCTATTATTGTTATGTGCAGGGTTGTGGAGCTCTGGATCTCAGGAAAGAGTACCAGAGAGGGTACACCCTGTATGGAGTGCCAACCCAATGTAGGGCACAAACACACAGCCATTCATACACTACGGACAGTTTGGAAACTCCAACTGGTCTACACCATACTGTATGTCTTTGGACTACGGCGAAACCCACCAAGCATCAGGAGAACATACAACCACCACTAGAAGTGAGATTCAAACCCTGGATGTGTGAGGTGACAGCGCTAACTACTACAGAAATATGAAAGAAGCTGGGAAATTAATTAGCATTTACCAAGTGATGATGTACCAGCTTCACCTGATCAGGACGTATTTTTAGTAGCCAAAAACAAGCTGGATTTATCAGCAGTCCCGCTGTATCCACATCAATTAGGATTCAATTAAACTGTGCAAGCAGGTGGACTGGAAGGGATGTTTAAAATACACTAAAGCAGTATGCAATATACAATGCATTTATATGCAATACATGTCAAAATCATTAATAGATTTATTCGTTTCTTCTTGTGTCTTGTAGCACCAAACCTCAAAATGGTGTATTCTCAAGAGTTCTCTTGTAAAGGACCCTTGTTCTTGTATGCTTTCTTGTACACTGCTATGAATATCCACTCTTGACTTCTGAGATTGCAGTTGCCTCGAGGTCCTTTCATACTGTCTGCATGTTGCAGGATGGTATGTCTGCAATTCCCTTAAATGTCATTTCACCAGAAGGAGTCTGTAGGGCAAAGGCTGCTGGTGAATAAACAGCTCAGAAAAGTTTAGGCTAAAGGTCACAAAATAAATGCTAAGTTCTTTGGAGTTGCCGCAATGGACCATGTTTTGTGGCCGTGTTTTAAGACAGAATTAGGTAAGTGGTTATTTTTATAGTCTATTTCATAATGCCATTCCTTCAGTTTTGTTGCAGGACTTTTTCTCTTTTTTTGCAGTTATTAAATCATTGAAGGCAGTGTATAAAAAAATAATCAATTAATGAATTTTCAGTAACTACTTCATCTTGTGGTGAATCCTTGGTAACACATTATATTTAGAAGTAGAGGCTGGATGGAATGCTAATTATGGTATCTGTCACCAAGATATTAGCAGATTAGAAGTTCTGTAAGGTTTGAGGTGGGCCTCCATGGATCAACAAATGTGACAGTGTGCATTATCCTGCTGACTGCCATTAGGGAATACTGTTGCCATGAAATGGTGTGTACCTGATCTGCAACGATGTGCATCTAGGTGGTAGGTGTCAAAGTAGCATCCACATAAATGCCAGGACAAAGTGTTTCCCAGCAGAACATCTCCACCGGCTTGCCTTTTTCCTATAGTGCATTCTGTGCACTTTGAGAACTGACTGTTCACTTGCTGTCTAATATGGTATATCCCACCCCTTGACAAGTGCTGCTGTAAAGAGACAATCAATGTCATTCACTTCACCTGTAAGTGGTTTTAATGTTATGGCTAGGTCAATGTAGATGTGGAAGACGGGGTTGGAGAATTGCACACTCTAACATAACTAGAATCCATGTTCAACAGGGTGGCCAATTAATGTGTGAAAATGATTCCTCATGCTTCCATAATGACCTTTTCACAGTTTGAGTCCTGGAACTTTCCTGTCCCATCAGGAAAAGAAATAGATGTTATATCCTGGTCATTTAGTACATTCAGGTCATCAGTTGACTTCATTTTACTGTCACATAACATTTCTGAGCCGAGACCTGAACAACTGAAGCAACCTCAAGTCATAACACTTGTACAGTGGGCGCAATGCATGATGGGTGCATCACTTTGTGCTCTTCCTTTCTTCCCCTGATGCACCCATTACTCTGGAATAGGGTCAGTCTGGACTTATCAGATCACATGACCTTTTTCCATTGCTCTAAAGTCAAATCCTTATTCTTCCTAGCAACATATAGATTTTTTCAACTTGAAGTGGTGCTCGGCTCCGCAGCTATTTTTAGCCCCAACTGACTTTGAGTTCTCATCGCAGTGTATGTGTGTAGGTTGTGTGTGTGGGTGGGTGTGGAAAAATTACTTTCACTATTAAACATAGCTGTGATCCCCTTGTCGATTTTATTTTGCAATGCAGCTTTCTTTCACTTGTAAACCAAGTGTTTACAGTAAGCTATCTGTAATATGAATTTTTTCATAAAATCCCGGTTAGCACTGGTGGCCTTTCACCTCAGGAGTTGACGGTTTGACTCCCGTCTCGAGGAGTGGGTTTCCTCCGGGTGCTCCGGTTTCCTCCCACAGTCAATGAAAAAAAAAAAGCACAGCTGTCTGGTGTTCCCAAATCGCCTTGTGATGGATTAGCACCCTGTTCAGGATGTACCCCACCTTGTGCCCAGATCCTGTACAAGTAGTATACAGTATACAGTATTTTAAAAAATGTATGAATGAATGAATGCATAAACGTTTCTTCTGCAGATTTAATGCAGATGTTTTGCACTATCCTCCCAGGCTTTAATAATGCCCTGGACAGTTCTTAACCCAATGTCAATCATTTTATTATTTTCTTTGCTTCACATGCGGACCAATGTGACCCTTCTGCGCCACACAGACACGGCCCCTTTAAGACGCTAGCGCGAGCGTGATGTCATGTCCTGCTCCAGCTCGAGCGCTGGTTAAATCAACAGGAGGCGGACACACACGCACGCACGCACACTCACTCTCACACGCGCGCGCGATCCGGCTCACCCGCTCTCAGAGATCAGACGCGCTTCACGCGGAGGCTTTAGTGTGATGCTGGAGCTCCAGTAGCGGCCTGACTGCGACCTGTGACTCCGCGGGATTACTGCCCTTTATAGCGCTCACTTCAGGCAGGTGCACAACGACGTGTTTACTCTACACAGACCTCTGCGTTAATGAAACTTCGCTCCGATTCCAGAGCTGGGTAAGAGCTTGACTCTCACACTCAGTCAGGAATATTCAGTCATTCTCACTGTAATGAACCGAGTCAAATGAACCGACTCCTCATAGGGGTCACCAGAAATATTACCACTTAGGTTTGTTGAAATAAAACAACATTTCTATGGTTTTGATTTCTGTGGCTTGTGTTGTATCTGCTATTATTATAATGACAAATAAAAAATATATTAGTTGTTATATAATTATAAATATATATAATGTATATATAATTGCGTAATAATATTAATAATAACAATAATGGTATTAGTAATGGTAGTAGTAATAGTACTAATATCAATTTTATATATTTCTATTTATTCATTATGTCATATATAAGGTTATTGATATGCTTGTAATATTTAAATAGAAAAGGATTAAAAAGAAAGAAAAAAAAAAACATTTTAAAAAAGGTTAAACTTGTGAATCGATTCACCTGAAAGAGTCATTCAAGGAGAACCGATTCTTCCTGCGCTTCATTTATCATCAGCCGAGTCCTACAGTATTATTCGTCCTCTGTTCTATTTGTAATGATATACTCAGTCCATCATTGATCACTCTACTGATGCACTGTGGATAATTCATTCATTCATTAATGCGGTTAAGGTATTTCTTTACAAGGTCAGAATAAAGTCCTTCCCACATTTTAGACACATATTCAATTATTTATGTATTTTTTACAAATACTATATTACAAATGATGAATTAATTGGTCTAAATAACATTCGCACGACATGTGTATATCTACTTTATATTTTAAGATATGTTTGTTTATAATCAGGGAAGGACTTTGTGCTCAGCCAGGATGTTGTTCAGGGTCAGGGTTAGTTCGGTCTGTTTTCACTTACTTTAATCCCTGGTGGTTTAGAGGATTTCTTCATCTTTTCTGTCCGTATTATTTTTGTCCTTCACAATTGAATTGTGTATGAAATGGAACTGGGTGAAAATGGAATGATAATAAAAAATTAGTATTGTATCGCGATTTCTTTTATGGGGCACTTTATGTATCGTGATGTTATTATTTGTAATTAATATTTGCTTGCATTTAAGGTGTATATAATTCTATAGGTGGTGTGCTCTAAACTATTCACAAATTGGCAGGCAGAGGTGGTGGGAGGAATTTTTTTGCTAAGTTTATTTAGAGTTGTAAAAAAACAACAACATAATAATATATGATAGGGCAGCGGTGGCTCAATCGGTTAAGGCTGTGGGCTTCTGGGTTGCTGAGTGGAGGTTCAAGACCCAGCACCACCAGGTTGCCATTGTTGAGCCCTTGAGCAAGGCCCTCAATCCTATCTACTCCAATGCCCCATTTTATATATTTTTTAATATAAATATATATATACAGTATTAATATGTATATGGGACGTTGGTGGCTCATTGTTAAGTTTCTCACCTGCCATGATGCAGAAAGTCCAGGTTCCATACGCACCCAATGACCAATCCGCAACCAATGGAAGCAGTGCTGTTCCCAAGCCCAGAGAAAATGGAAGGGCATCCGATGTAAAACATGTGCCAAGTAGTTGTGTGGATCGGATGGGCCGCTGTGGCAATATATATGGGTATATCGTATTGGCTATCTCCTGGTGGTTTTCATTTAATCCTTTAGTATTAAATATGCTACTACATGGAGAGTTGCAAATTAATAACCTGAAAAAGCAAATGAATAATAAATGAACAGTAATATTAATAGTAGATTAGTTGCACATGAATACATAAATAGGGCATTAGAAACACATTAAGACACATATTTGCTCTTCGCTCGCTGCGATTAGTCACTAAGTACTCAATGAGGCCAGGTTTAGTTTTCTGACTTGAAGAGAAGCCTTGAGCCGGTGTACTCCTCACTCTGAAGTAGCACGTGTTCCGTTAAGTTGTAGATCGTTTAAGCTGAAACTTTTCTACTTTAAATAGGAACATCAATCGCTTTCTTGCCGCACGGCCGTGTTTTATTATTGTTTTTATTGTGCTGACTGGTGATCTCATTGCTGCATGGAGTTGTGCTAACACATTCACAGCATGTGTGATGTTTTCCTTCACCTCCATCATTTCTATCTTTCGTTCATGTTCTTTCTGTCTAGATAAGCAAACTGAGAGTCTCTTATATAGAACGGATCGTTATGATTTTTTTACGAAATAAACCCTAGCGCTGAGTGAATTCGTGTCACCCTTAGGGGTTTATTTTGTGATCAGGACCAAATTACATTTTACTCAGAATATATTAATCGAAAGTAATTACGAGTTGAACTTTATTAACGGTCACAAGTTTTGGCTTACAGTAAAGAGTAAAGAGCTGTGCGACAATGTAAATCANAAATAAATAAATTTTTGTGTTCTTCATAAACAATAGTTAAATACTTACCACAAATGTTTACCCTTCAGAGTGAATTATTCCTCCGAAGCGTGTTATAAAACAGCACAGGGCATGCTGTTGAAAGAATATAAGCCGTGACGAGGTGCCGTGATGCAGTCTGATGAGAAACGGAGGTCCTTTACAACCCTTTACCAGCATGTGTTAAGTGTTTTATTCATCGTATACCGCAGCAGGCATGTCTGTTTATACAGTAGTTTTATTTAATGTTGTCGAACATCACTCCTCACTTACATTGTTATTAACAATCGCTCTTTCACCAGCATTTCTTTTCTTTCTTTTTTTTCTTCCACGAACGTTAAATAAACCGTCTCCTAACAGAGCGCTTCACCACATCAGTGGTTATTACAGTATATAGTGTAGCATGGACAATACACATCCTGTGATACGAGTCGTTACTATGGAAACGATAGCGTATCGGTCTGAGCGTATGAACACGTACTGATTTAGAAGATGATCTCTTCTGATCAATCAGATGTGAGAATACAGTATGTCGGTGCTGGTTGCAGTTGTTCATGCAGAAAGTGGAGCATGTGTGTGTGTGTGTGTCAGGAAGAAGCGCGAGAAAACAATCTGTTTCACCCCATACTAAAAGTTGTTTTTTTGTGGGGGCTTTGTGCTTTGCCAGCTCCAATTTGCATAAATTATTGTCAAACTATAGACTGTAGGTGAAAAAATGGGCCACACACACAAAGCGCCTGTAGAAGCGCCTGATTAGATCATGAATGGGGGAAATGTTCTCCGAGTCATTGAAGCACGCAGCTTGTGACCCGATAGCTGTGCCATTACACTGAGGGTATTCTACTTCCCTCTGCATGCAGTGCTCTTAATGAGACGACCTCGCTGAGAGCCGGTAGGCCGTGCGGTCTGTATGAACGTGAGATCTGGTGAGCAGCAGGAGTTGGAACATTCTGCTCAAGCGTTCTCCAGGAAGTCGCGCTGGCAGCTAAATGTAATTATTCCCTTTCCCAATAATGGACTGTTAAGTGTCCTCGCTTTCGTCTGTGTGTGTAAACTCGCCAAGGTGAGAGGCTCTCTGGAAAACGTCTCCGAGCGTCGGGTCCGTCGACACCGACATGTTTTTTTTTCCTTTAACGCGTCTGTAGCGTGCATGAGAAGAGTTTGAGTCAAGTCTGATTCATGGGGAGATCAGCAGCGTGTTCAGTTTAGTGCGGATCGGAGGTTCGTTCATGTGGTTGTACCTGGCAACTGTTAACCGAGTTACCATAGTAACAGCACTGGTGATGGTGAAAATATGTATTTGAAATTAAAAAAAAGAAAAAAAAAGAATGTTATCCATTTTTGTGATTTATTTCAGACAAGTCACAGCAAGCTGAAGATGAAGAACGCTCGAGAAACGCGGCTCGTGAGCTGCACAGATCAAAAGTGGTTTGGCGAACAGGGGCCTGCGTGGTTTTTGTAGAAGGTAGAGATCATGCCTAATCTACATAAAAGGCATCCTGCGGTCGTGGCTAGCCTAGTTTACGTGAGCCACATAGCAACCAGCATAACAAGACATGAGAATATGCGACAAAAAGCAACTAAAAACAACTCTGGTACACCTTTGCCAGTTCTCAAAGCTCAGCATAATCTTGAACACAACCGGCAGCCTGTATGACCTCACACTGCTGATCTGATGCAGTTTGTTTGTTAGAAGAATATACAAATTCTGCCGCAGATATGAACTTCTAAACTTTCTAAAACTAAAATGACAATGCATGTGTAATGTTGTGTGATTATGCCAGATAGAAGTCCACGTCTCCTCCTGTGGGGGGGGGTCGTTTCAATATAGTGTATAGGACGGACCTGACACTATATTAAATACTGCAGATTGTATCTATGTAGGATTGAGATCCCGAGCCATAGCCGTATCAAGACTCTACTGGTACTGGTTCACTGACCAAGACATTTGAGACTCAGATCAAGACCCGAGACCTAGATGTTGGAATGTTGGACCCAAGCCATTTAAATCACACCCTGGGCAAGACACCGAGTAATGAGAAGATCCGGACAATTAAAACCGGACCAGAAGTCCACGGGGCAGTGACTTAGTGCTTAAGACTATTCGAGGTCATGATGTCTTCAAATCCCAACCTGCTCTGGAGCAAAAGCTGAGCTGATGGTGCACTGAGATTCAAGGTCAATCGTATCAAATGTAACTTTCTCAAAAATCTCAAACCACGAGATTGAGACCCTGAGAATTGAAAGGCATTTTCTAACTCTATACTTTTATCCAGACCGCGTATTCAAAGGGGTATTGAAAAGCAGAGCAAGAAAGCTGTAGGAAAGTAAATTGCATGCCAGATTTAACATTTAGTTATTTTTCACATGTAGAGTGAAATTTTGGAATTTAGTAATCAGGGTCTGAACGCAGGGTTAGTCAGGGTACAGCACACCTGGAGCAGATAGGGTTAAGGGCCTTGCTCAAAGGCTCAGCAGTGACAACTTGGCAGTGCTGGGGCTCGAACCCCTGACCTTCCGATCAGTCTGGATCGCCACTGTTATGTCATTATGTAGTCATCTTATTGTGCAGTGGATCATTTCTAGCCATTCTTTGTGTGAAGGGTGACCTGTCCCTATTAGTCACGTCAGACTAAAAGTGTTGTCTTAAGACTGAAACCGAGACCATGACTCAGACCAAACCATCCAATATGGCGTCTAGATCATCAAGAATACTGAATTATACTGAGTACTGAGATGTGCAGATTTGCTGTTCGTTGTGTTAGCACATGTTTTGGAGACGTCCTTCACCTGACAAGTGACAGCACCATGACACTCAAGTTAAAGGATTGGCATAAAAATGTCAAAACTAGGAAGGGTGCCACATTAGCTGCGTGCGCTGCGGTGTGCTTCCTGTGTGTAGCCATGCTAGTACTTTGTCATTATGTGCATGTGGGCTTCGCTTTCTCCTGGTTAACTCTGTGTCACTCTGTCTGATGAGTCACAGTCCGTCTCTCGCTGCTTTATTACTCACCAGTACAGATCTCAGACATGGCAGGTTACATCTTCATCATCATCATCATCATCACAATAATAATAATAATAATACATTGTAGTATTAATAATACTATTATTGTTCATGAATACATTTTACATGGTAATGTATTTTTTTCCAGATGCAAAGTGCCTAATTGTGGAAAAAGAAGCAAGGACATGAATATTTCATGTAATTCAATTTGTTGCATTATAAGCATTTAGTAAACATTAGAGCTAAAAAAAAAAAAAGAGCATGATACAAAGTTTCTGCCCAAGACAAAAAAACTCGTTCTCTATAGTACATATCCCATACATGGTCACAGGTGGCCTAGAGACTATCCCAGGGGACACTAGACAGGGTGCCAGTCAACTGTAGGGCACACATGTGCATACTAATTAGCCTACTCTGCATATCTTTGCTACACTCCTGGGGAGAACATACAAACTCCACACACACAGACCCGAGACAGGAATCGAACCATCGACCCTGGAGACAAAGCGTTAACCACTGTGCCACCGTGACGCCTTTTCCCAAGTCCATGTAACACTGTAACTTTTTTTTTTTTTTGAACAGTTGGGTTTCAGAATGTTGTTGGGTTTCAGAATGTTGTTCTGCCTCCATGTTTCGATGTGGTTTAAGCAAGCGGAGAGGATCGTAGAGGAATGACTCCTGTCCTTTTATGTGAAAATAAAAACAAACAGCTTCATCATCTGCGTGGCAGTGAAATCCAAGTTATGTCTCCCAAGAAGCAGCGTGTTGTTTAACCAGTACTGTTTCCCAGCAGAGTATCACTCATGCACACCCTGTCAGTGGGAAATGAAAGCTTTTGCACAGCGCAGTAAACCATTACTGTTTTGGATTGCGATGTCGCACAACTTTATAACGTTTTCTATCACACTGGATGTTCTGAGAATGGTGTGAACAAACTAGAAATTTTGTTTACCGAGCTCTTTTCTTTCCTCAGAGTTGGCGTACACCATGTTAAGGTAAAGCCTAAGCTGGCCGTGTTGAACATGCTCAAGAGGCTGGACAAAATAAGGTTCCGAGGGTCAAAGCGTGATGAGTTCCTGGACCTGGCCGAGTCTCCAACCGCCTCGGATAACGAAGGCCCCCCCGAGGACATCATGATGAAGCCTCGGCTTTCCTTACGAGACCCAGAAGAGCTGAGAGAATCTGTAAGTCAGTTATAGCAAACATCAAACCCAGCTGATGCTTACAGTAGATGCAGTAATAGATTTAGCATGATCGCAAACTTAAACCAAGCTAAACATACATTTTCCCTGGCATGCTGTCGCATGTTTTTTTTTTTTTACAAAGTTTCTTTTTTTCATGACTAATCTAGCTATTAATCCTTTTATTATCTTGGCAGTAAATAATAACCATATCTTTTCTGGTTAATCTTTTAACCTTTTATTCAAGAATTTTCTCATGAAATATTTTTTACAAAAACTTTCCACAATTTATATACATAATATATATATATATAAATTGTGGGAAGTTTTTGTAATTTTTTTTTTTATAAGAAAATGCTTGAATAAATATATATAAATACTTGTAAAGAATTGATACATCCAGCGCCCATGCGGGGCATTTACAGTGACTGAAGTTATTTAGAAAAATCTTTTTCATTAATGAAAAAAAAAAACAACCTTGCATGCAGCGTTCCTTCTTCATACGACCCCATAAAATCAAACCAGTGACATTTTATGATTTAAATCTCTGAGTAAAATTAGCTCTCAGTAAGCCTCATGCCTCATGGACCATTTTTTAATTTTTAATCATCACTTAGTTTTAGAAGTGAGCACATGCAGTGGTGAGCCATTGTACCTTGACACAGCAATATTTTATTAGGTGTTTCATTAAAGAATTTACCACATGTCATATGTTTACGAGTATTAGGGCCAATATGGGATAAAAATAAAAAAAGAGTTGGAAGGGGAGTGTCAGGAAATTTCCGAGTTTAAAACTGGAAATTTTCAAGTTGTATGTCGAACTTGACAAAAAATCTAAAATTAAATTGAATCTTTCCCTTGGATTGAGTAACAATTATTGTTATTTTAGCCCAGAATCACCAGAGCTTGTTTTAAGTGAGTTTTTTTCTAGTAATCGTTTGCGTTTCTTCGAAATATTCTAATTTTCTTTTTCTTGAAAATATTTTTTTTTCTCAAAACATTTGAGTTTTTTGTTTGAATTTTTTTTTTCTTCAAAAGTTTGGAGTTTTTTTCTTGAAAATTTCGACTTACATCTTGCAAATTCCGAGTTTTAAACTCGGACAATTCCTGCCACTCTCCTTCCAACAGTTTTTTATTAGTTTTTTTTTTATCCCATGTTTGCACTAATACTCCATCGTATACTGTATGTTTGAGCTCAAATCTCTCAGGAAAAATCTCTACAGACCCCTCATACCCTTTTCACCCACTCCCTTGTGGCAGGCGCTACAGAACACGATACCCAGAAACTGTCAGGCACAGGAACTGTTTCTTTTATCAAGCAATTATCCTTTCAAACAGTTAAATGCACCAACATGCTTATTGCAAACTTGCTATTTGCACTACTTATCATAGTATATGTGATGCACACTACAGTTACTTGCACTACCTTGCACAATCACTTTATGTCCATTTTATATACGTCTGTTACACATTCAGGATTTTTACCCCCTCCTCACCAGTCTTTATGTAATCTGTACCGTTATGATGTGTTGTGTACTTACTGTATATCGCGTCTTGTTTTCTGTTGGTCTGTACTTGCAAGCCACAAACAGCAGGAATGAAATTCTGATAATGTTTACATCATTCCCATTCACTTACTCTGACCTAATTCAGATTTAGTTTTAACGTCTTATTTCGAACGGACATTGGGAGTCAGTTAAGACAACTTTGCGGCTCTACCTGACTGGCTCTGCTGCTAGACACAGCCGAGGTCACGCACTGACGTGGTCTTTGTTACCACTTCTTTTGTATGTCTGAGGTTTATTAAATGGAGTGTTATGAAAAACATAACCCCTCCTGACCATTAATTATTTTTAAAGCCGCTTGTCTTTTCAGCTCTATAAACTGTAAACGTGATTCTTTAATACCGTCCGTCCCTGACTCTTCCAGCAAGCGAAATGCACTTGATGTCCCAGATGTGCAGATGTTGCTTGGAGTCCTGCCCTGCGTCTGTCATCGGATTAATTGCGCTAATTCAAAGCCCGGAGAGAGATGAAGAGATGGTCTGGTGTTGATAGTCATTCAGCCCAGAGCTTGCTTAATGCCAATGTCTTCCTGTTTATTCAGCCCTCTTCCTGTTGACTTTGTGCTGAGAGACGCTCCAGTAGATTAAACATGCCACCGTAACCAGGCCAGGCGTTTCCATCAACAAGCAGAGCGCGGCTCACAGCCTCAGATGCTCCAGATGTAAATGTTCCGTAGCCCAACGTTTCTCCATTCATGAGCCAGTCATAGTTGATGGATAATAGATGAAGGCTTTGCTGAAATCATGTTCTCAGACTTTGTAAGAGATTAAAAGTCATAACTGCACTGCTGTGTGTGTGTGTGTGTGTGTGTGTGTGTGTGTGTGTGTGTGTGTGTGTGTGTGTGTGTGTGTATCCTTTTCTGTTTTCTTTATTTTTTAAAGCATTTCCCATGGTGCAGTTTATTAGATTAGTCATAACATGAGGACAGTTTCTCTTTATTATTTTCTGAGAAGTGACCTTACGCTTTCTCTATTTCTTTATTTCTCTGTTCAAATTCATTATTATTTATTCTTTTTTTTGTTTTACAATTTCTCTCCTCTTCACATCTCTTCCTTCTCTCTCTTTCTCCCTCTTTCCTCAATATGCTATTTAGCCTTTTCTCCTCTCCTCTTCCCTTTCTTTATTGTATCTTCAATCCCTCTCTTCTCCTCTAATCTCCTCTCCTCTAGTCTCCTCTCACCTAGTCTCCTCTTCTCTCCTCTAATCTCCTCTCCTGTCCTCTCCTGTCCTGTCCTCTCCTCTCCTCTAGTCTCCTCTCCTCTCACCTAGTCTCCTCTCCTCTCCTCTAGTCTCCTCTCCTGTCCTCTCCTGTCCTGTCCTCTCCTCTCCTCTAGTCTCCTCTCCTCTCCTCTAGTCTCCTCTCCTGTCCTCTCCTGTCCTCTCCTCTAGTCTACTCTAGTCTCCTCTGCTCTCCTCTAGTCTCCTCTCCTCTCCTCTCCTCTCCTCTAATCTCCTCTCCTCTAGTTTTCTCTTCTCTAGTCTCCTCTCCTCTGATGGGTAACAGACAGAGAGTGGGTGTTTATGTGAAAGTTCTCCGTGGAGGAGGACTTGCTCTCTGTGCTATTTCTTGCACTATGTTGTTTTCTTTTTCTTTTTCACATAGTCACATTTCTTTTTCACATGTCCTATCAGACCACATAATGGTTTAAACAAAACAGGGTTTTCATCACTTTTAGCTGAAATGTGTCAGATCTAATAGTCTAATGTGGGCTAGAGTGACTCAATCTGATCAGGACTATATATCTTTTTAATAAAATAAAAATATCGCTAGGCTCCGAGTTCAATTCCCGACTCAGGTCTGTGTGCATGGAGTTTGCATGTTCTCCCCGTGCTTGGTGGGTTTCCTCGAGTAATCCGTTTTTTTCCCACAGTCCAAAGACTAAATTAGGCTAAATGGCGTTCCCAAATTGCCCACTGTGTGTGTGCGTGTGTGTGCGTGCGTGCGTGCGTGCGTGCGTGCGTGCGTGCGTGTGTGTATGTGTGGTTGTGTGTGTATTTTGGCGCTGTGATGGATTGGCACTTGTCTTGTGCCATGGGTCTCCTGGGATAGGCTCCAGGCAACTCGCGACCGTGTATAACGCGGTATAGACGATGAGTATTTTTCAATAATAAAGTTTGGAACTGCAGTTACATTATATGCCACAAAAATGCTGAATAAATAATTTATATAATTACATTTAAAACTAATTTAAGTTTTTTAAATTAAGTTTTTTGATGTGTCCCTCGCACCTCAGCACACTTTACAGGCCCAGAGAGACACCACACAATACACGCGGTGACGGTACTTGATGATCTCTTTATTGTTGTCAGCAAAGACACCCGTGTCACATACGTCCCTTTACATCAAAACAACAAAAGTCATTAACATGTTCTGGGGAGAACAAAGAGAGGAAATTTATATGGAGACCCACACGCAGATAGACAACAGGGGGCACATTAATATGTTCCAGGGAGACAAAAGTGTTCCAGGAAGTCGAGGGGGTTGTTTTATAGACGTATAAATAATACAAAGCAACATATGGCAGAAGACAAAGATAGAGACTGGGAACATTTCACACAATGGCAGAAAACCCTAACACCATAATAGTATAGTCGTGTGCAAAAGTTAGTACACCCTCTTTAAATTCTTTGATTTTACAGCGTCTCTTAGTATTAGGAAAGTACAACCATGGGCGAAGAAAGAACATATAACGTTTTTCACTGTACGATTGTTTATTTAACAAAAATGGTGGCTCAAGCTGTCAAGGCTCTCGAGTTATTGTTATTGATCAGAAGTTTGGGGGTATCCTGGTGTACCTTACTCTGACCCCAGCTTCATAACTGTGATCATTTCAGTGTGACAAATAATTGAATCTTATCTTATTTTACCTTAGTGAGTACAGACCTTTTTTTTTGTGTGTGTGTGTGTTTCCTAAACCGTGCCATATCTGAGTCTGGGGTTGATGGTTCAGACATCAGAGCCGGAACAGTGTCATGCTCCAGAGACTCTATCTAATCTGTCGTCTGGAGGCTTTAAGTTCACTTGCCCTTCCTTTGACCACTACTGTATTCCCCCGGAGCAAAGCCTCAAGCATTATCCACTTCAGGTTTCAACCTGCTTAGCTGGAAATGAGCAAGAAGGAAGGCAAGGAAACATCACATCCCTGAGAGACAAACACTAGCTTCCTGATGCCTGATGCCTCCACATGCCATTCGCTAACCATTTCATCTTCATAATTTATTTATTTAAACGGTTTATTGTTTATAATTCTTTTATTTTACTTGTGACCTAAATTGTTACTATTATAATTCTTTCAAATTATTGACAAAAAAATTGTTTTTCTGGTTTAGACAAAGGGTTTAATGATAAACATGAGACCTGGAATATAAAGTAATGCCTTTATTTTGTCACATATACATTACAGCACAGTGAAATTTCTTCTTCACATATCCCAGTGTAACTGGGGTCAGAGCGCAGGGACAGCGCCCCTAGAGCAGTTAGGGTTTAGGGCCTTGCTCAAGGGCCCAACAATGGTAACCTTGCTGAGCTGGGAATCAAACCGTCGATCTTCCGATCAGTAACTCAGTGCCTTAGCCCTCTGAGCCACCACTGCCCACATACAAGTTGCCTACATAAATTTGAATACTAAATGGTACATTTGCTAGTTAAATTCTGTAGTTAAAATCCATAATTTCAATGTGAATATGTCAAAATACAGAAAAAGCAAGTACAGAATAGCAAGAAATGTTGAAAATATAAAAGCAGTTGTCCATTTAAACAACATTTAAACAAATCAGATGTGCAAGTGGAGTAAATAGTTTTATGATTTAATATGTGCACCATCATTTGTTGATGCTGATATTATAATCGCTATATTATAATTACTATTTGTTTCCTTCTTTTCAGATTGGAATAAACACATTTTTTAAAGTGTAGATTAAAAACAAAGCTTTCAACAGCAAAGAGTTTAGACCGTTGGTCAGCTGGAGGGTGAAGTGTCTGTGAGAGAAAGGGCAAGGAATCTCAAAACAACCATTTCTACCATTAGCAGATCTGTAGTTCAGTTCTATTCGAAACATGAGAGTGCAAAATATCACAAACTGGTCGAGATGGGCGTCGGTTCGAAGATCTGCTCTGACCAACATTTAACAAATTCAACAACGTTTTAATAATGCGTTAATGCTGTAGCTAAACCTTATTTTCTCAAATCATTTGACATATTATGGTGCGTACGATTTTATCATAACACTATGAGGGTCTACAGGTATTTCCTTCTTTAGAGCGATTTAGAAAACACTCGGCTTGGGATTTATGGGTGGTTTAAGTTTAAAACACAGAATATCCATAACAGTACGTTTTTTTATTATTTTTTTTATATGTTTTTCCAAAGTCATATTTTCCATGGAATATTTCTCTAGGTCCAAGTTACTTCCTCTTTCAAGTAAAACAAGAGTCAATAGGACGAGGTAATATGCATATCATTTGAATGAGCGGCGCAAGCTCTCGCCAGTTCCGGAAAGTTCCACCTTTAACAATAGCCCCTTTTCCTTCGCCTCAGATCACTGCGATTTAAATGATGGGATCAGCTCAAAATTGAGTAGAAGTGTTATATACTCTGTTTTACACTCTGTCTAATATATATATATATATATA
>QMIH01000113.1:180510-196565 GCA_003987875.1 Clarias batrachus
TATATATATACACACATATATATATATAGAGAGAGAGAGAGAGATTACATTATATTACAACAGCCAGTTCACATATACAATATACAACATTTAAGCAAACAAGAATCACAATGAAAAAAACACCCAAAAAGTTACAAGTGAAGTGCATTAATGAATACTGTTAACAATTTGAGGTGCATTACTGAGGCAATTATTGTATTGTATTGTAATAATTTAAATTGTATTAAACGTTTAAAGTGCGTTAACAAGGTAGAATAATATGTGAATATGAATATGAATACTGCTTCTACAGTATGTCGGTTGTTGGTTTATGTGGGAGTATCCTATCTGTCTCGCCAAAGACCGGGATTCGTTTTGCAGACGGGGATCCTAAGTACAGATAAAGCAGGAAGGGTTAGGTCAGGAAAGGCGTCTGGTGTGAAACCTGTGCCAGATCCGATATGTGGTCCAGGAGCCGCCAAAAGAACAACAAAAATGAAGGAGTCGGCCTTGGTTATAAAAATAATACCTGGAGTGTATTCTCAGAAATATCAGGCAGATCTACAGTCTGATCTAAAGTGCTTAATTGTGTTCTTATACCACCACTGGCAATGTCTTAGCTTAACTGCTGGATATACTGTACTGTAGTCCCAGTCAAAAGTTTGGATTTATATTTACATTGTAGAACAATGGTGGATTTTTGTTTCTTCTTCTTCTTCTTCTTCTTATTTATTTATTTATTTATTTATTTATTTTTTACAAAACTATGAAATAACACATATATTCTAAGTTTCCTGACAAAGAGACTTTTCTTCACTATGAAGAGCTTTATATGCGTTTATGGTCACTTGTTTTTGCCTTATTACCTCTTAAGAGAAGCGCTGGTGGAAGAACAGCTGTTTATGGCTGATGTGATTTATGGCTGTTAGAGTGTAAGTGAGAAGATGAAATGAGGTTTATTTTGGACGTTCCGTGACGTTAAGTGAGAAGTCTAATTGAACAATTGCTGAAGTATGATTTGTATCACCCAGCACAGGTGTGATTAATTTCCTGTACCAGCACAGCTCTGGCAGTAGCTCCAGCCGTGATGTAAATGAAATGGGGTTGATATGAATGAGCTTCGTTTCTATAGTAACAGGTTATTCTCAGTAACCCATACATCACACTGTGTTTCATTCCTGACTTACTTCAGTGCCATTTTGTACTTTCTTTGTTCTGCCTGTGGATGAACGAACATAACGGAGATGACAAACGTGTGTGTGTGTGTGTGTACGTGTGTGTGTGTGTGTGCAAATATGGGCATATGTGTGTAAAATCTGCTTCAACAGCCAGGCTCTGTTTTCCTCTACGTCGTTCATATGCATGGCAGGTGGGCATCCTGGCACCAGCTTGGCACTGGATTTTCCCAGTATGTGTGTGTGTGTGTGTGTGTGTGTTTGTGGGTTGAGGATGATGGTGTATTCCTAGCGAAGATGTGACAGGCTCATAAGACATTTTCTGAGACTTGAGACAACAGCTGAGGCGAGCGATGACTCAGACCAAATCTCGGATTCCTTTCCTTTTCACTCCCTCGGTCTCCGTGTCACACACACACACACACACACACACACACACACACACACACACACACACACACACTAGCTGACACACAAAAGAAATAAATAAGCAGCATCTCTTGTCATGTGTGCAGGATACTTGTCGTCTGCACTACATTTATTGCACATGAGCACACACTTACTGTATCCCACAATGCACTGCAGTACCTTAGCATGTCATGTGTGACATGCTAAGGCGATACACCCTGTGTACTTGTATACGGCGCAGGTTTAAATGGGTGTTTATGGAAAACACTCCATTATGGAAACATTATGGAATTTTAGCACTCCCAGAATGCATTGCTTCGTACAGCAGAGGTTCTCGATGTTGTCTGGCAGAGTTGGTCATGTGACTAATCAACACTTTTCTTTTTATACTGTAGACTCGTGTGTCATAAAGTGCTTCTATTTAAAACTTTCCAGTTTTGTCTCACATGCCTACACACACACACACACACACGCACACACACACACACACACACACACACACACAGTCTCAGGTCTGTGTCACTTTTTCCCTTATTTGTTTACACCTTAGTCTACTACGGATTTCCCCTGCTTTGTATTCTGTGTGTGTGTGTGTGTGTGTGTGTGTGTGTGTGCGCGTGTGTTTGTGTGAGTGTGTGTGTGTGTGTGTTTCTGTTTGGACCAAGCCGTGCCGCATTGTATGCGTAAAGCAGCCTATTTTTAAGGACAGGGAGCTGCATTGTGTGTGTAGGTGTGTGTGTGTGTGTGTGTGTGTGTGAGGGAGGCCGAGAGAAGAGCAAACCCACACCGTCAGTCGCAGTGGCCTCTTAAAGAGACACCCTGCCTCTCACGCCTTCACTCTCTCCCTCGCAATCGTTCCCACTCCCTCCCACCGCCTCCGTGCGCATGGAGTCTGAGTGAACGGACCGTATAGTCAGCTCTCTGCATCGCACGCCGCCGGTCACCCTCTGACTGACACCGCGCTTTGCATGTTTGGAGAAGAGCAGGAAGCAGAAAGGCGTGGATTCCAGTAAGGTTCAGCCGCTGCACGTGCTCTGTGTTTATTACACACCTTTTTGCCACTTTGCATCCATCCTCAATCTGTGTGTGTGGGAATGTGGGAAAGAATGATTAGACTGTAACCACGTGCGTGTGTGTGTGTGTGTGTGTGTGTGGATGTGTGTGTGTGTTGTACAGGCTGGATCAGGGGCTCTCAACATGGCCGCTGTGCAGGACCTGAGGAGCGACTCGGAGCGTCTCAATGAGGTTAAAGGTCATCTAGAGATTGCCTTGCTGGAGAAGCACTTCTTGCGTAAGTACTGATCATGAGATGTGGCTTCCTGTCTGCAGTTCAGCATCGAGCAAACTGTGTGTGTAATCACATCACACTTCAAAGAGTGTTTTAGCTTGTTGTTTTTTTTTTTTTGATAAATTGCTTCATGACATAGAACAGAATTACACACACAACTCAAATTGGCAGGGCATCACCATTCAGATGATTTCCGCTCCGGGTTTTTTGCGTCTGAAGCGCCTCGAGTGTTGTGTGTAGTGAAACCAGACCATACAGTATTTAGAGCAAGTTACTGTTTTTATCTGTGCAGGAAAACATTTGCTCATATTTTAGATAACATCATGTTACAGAGCGTCAGAAACATCTGCTTGTGATGATGAACAGCTCTGAGCGTTCATTACTTACAGTATTATCCGCTTTAGACTCATAGCTTCAGTTTACTTCGTCTCTATAATTGACTCGTCATTGCATGAATGTCCTTATATAAGAACATAACATTTTCATACACTGTCCTTGTATGATCCTCATATGAGGGATGGGGTAGCTCAGTGGTTAAGGCATTGGACTACATTTCAGAAGGTCCCAGCTTCAAACCCCAGCACCACCAAGTTGAGCAAGGCCCTTAACACTCAACTGCACAGATGTAAAAAAAATGAGATAGAATAGAAAGAATAAGTCGCTCTGGATAAGGGCGTCTGCTGAATGCTCAAATGTGCAGTAAATGTAGGTAATTGATTAGGTTCAGAGTTATCACACGCTAATAAAGAATCTATATCTATATATATGTATGTGTGTGAAGGCAAGAGAAAGGAGGTGTGTGTGTGTGAAGTGGCACGGTGTCCAATGACTCGCGCCTGCAAAGAGCAGGCTGATACCGAGAGAGAAAATGGATCTTTAACCTCTCTAATGAGACTCTATACGCGCGCGCACACACGTGTGTCATAATACACAGTACACGCAGGGTCACAGTGTTATAGTAAACAGCACACACATGGATGTTGATTATACCAGTAAGAGATGAGCACTATGACCCAGCAGTGGAGGCGATTACCCACAGTCCCACAGCGCAAGAGAGAGAAAAACCGTTGGCTCAATTGTGAACACGTGACACTCTGCGTCAAAACAAGAAGCGCATGCATGATACATGATACTCGGTATTTGTAAAGCAAATCTTGTTCGTTTTCCAAGTCAAAATGTATTAAAAATCTTCGCTCATCTTGGGGAACACACGCAAACCGTGTTACTCGCAATCCAAGGTTCCACTATATCAGTATATATATACTGTATATATTCAAGACGCTCCATTGTTGTAATACCAAGTTTATTCCTGTATCATGTCCGGTTCTTGAGATAAGGCCAGTGCGGGTTTGGTCACGAGGAGCGTCTCTTAATATTTCTAGAATATTTAATTAAGGATTGTGTGCTCTAAAAAGAAAGAGGGAACCCTCAGCATCATTTTGACACCAGGGTTTTCCCTGCTGCGCCTAAAAATAACGTCACCAGACACTTAAAACAGTTAAACTTTCTCAGTAAAGTGCTTTAAGACAATGTTTAGGATTAAAACTTTCTCAGTTCTGTTAAAGGATTAGGAACATAAAGTATTTATCCACAGATTTGTGCACAAATTGAAAAATTTAAACATTTCATTTAGTGCACTCTATTGACCATGGCATAAAACTGACTTATCAGCTTGTGTGACTTAATAGCTGACGTGATATGACGAGTCACATATTGCAATATACATAACAGAGTCCGGGTCTCAGAAGGCTAATCCATTCAGTTTAATTGATACATGAAGTGATTCTTTGATTCTTTGGAAGAGCTTGGCTTTCACCATTTGTAAGGATGAAACCCCAGCAGAATGTGATGTTATGAAAAGATCATCAATAATTCAGCCCAGTGTATTACTGGTACCACTCCATTTTTGATATTTTTTCAAAAGCATTATTGTCCAGTCGGCTGTGTTCCACTTGATTTTGCACTTGTCCAGAAGCGGTACATTTATATTTCTGGTATATTTATTTGTAGTTGTGGAATGTGCTTAAAATAACTTAGTTCCTGTTTTTACTTGCATTACAGAAGGAATAAACAATCATTATTAATGTGTATGGCGTTTTTGAACTTTGTCACCAAAGCAGCTTTGCGGAAAGATCTGAATTTGAAATTGATAAATGTTTATAGATTTTTTTTGCTTTACCAATTTATCGACTTGAGATGACATGAGGAAGAAACTAATTAATAAATAAAGATATATCTTCTATAATTTTACTCTGTAAGGCTGAAAGTGCACTTATTTAACAAGAAACAGTTAACCGTTACAGTTAATATGAAGTCCAAGTTTTTTGCAAGTTTTTTCTATACCCTCACCAGCATCTCTTGAAGTTGACGTGAGAATATACAAAGCACAAAATCCCCCCCAAAAACATGCTGACACTGGAGACTGCTATGCATGTATACAAAAATAACAAAACTGTCACATTTTTTTGTAAATCCATATGTACTGTATGTGGTTACTATAGAAGCGGTAACATACTGTACTAGTGCTAGTGAATTAATATAATCACGTAACCTGAGCTACTATCTGTATAGGAAGTGCATCACGGCTCTAGAGAGTAAAATATCATATCGCTGTTTATGATTTTATGTCTTCTGTAACCTTGTTTAACAGTTTATAACACTGAGGCAACTGTAACTGTGTTTGGATTTGTCTCGTCACATTGTGTATGAATGTGAACGTGTGATGGTCGTCCCATTCCATGATGTTGTTCAAAATAGTAAAGTAGGACAGCTACTTTATTTTCATTGACCCACTGGGAGTCACTGCAAGATCTCTCTCTCTCTAAAATTCAAAGAAAGAAAGAGGGAGATTCCAAACACTTTTAAAGGTCTTAGTGACTTTTAAAGGTTGTATGAAATTTGTGAATATGTTGTGTGTTTGTGTGTTTACTTTAAAGCCTCCTTTGACCCATCTCAGCCTGGTATTACCAACACAATAATAGCTCTGACCCATTTAACACTGCCATCCAGCTGACAAGAGGTTACTTGCGTTCAGGAGGTGTGTATGTGTTTATCTTGGGATTCCCCTTTACACGCAGACACATGCTGACGCCTGCTTTCTCCACCATAGCGTACGGTTATGAAGAATCTGTTTTTTGTTTTTTTTATGAGAGAGAGAGAGAGGTGGGAACATCAGAAATATGACTGACGGACTGACGATGGAGCAGGTAGGGTTACTGCCCCACAGCTCCAGGGGTCCTGGTTCAATCCTTGGCTTGGGATAATGTATCTTTCAAAGCTTTTACTGTAATAATAACTATGCTGTTGAAATACATGTTTCAGATAGAGATTTCTGATGCAGAAACCTTTAATATCAGCTGATATTAAAGGTTTCTGCATCAGAAATCTCTATCTGAAACATGTATTCCAACAGCATATATATTTGTACACACATTATCTATCTATCTATCTATCTATCTATCTATCTATCTATCTATCTATCTATCTATCTATCTATCTATCTCTATATATATATATAGATAGATAGATAGATAGATAGATAGATAGATAGATAGATAGATAGATAGATATAGATAGATAGATAGATAGATAGATAGATAGATAGATAGATAGATAGATAGATATGTACTGTACTGTACAGGGTGGCCCATTTATATGGATGGGATAATAAAATGGGAATGGTAAATAACTCATGAAACTTGTAAATAACTCATGAAAGAATAAAGTTACGTTAAAACCAACGTTTGATGTGTCACATGACCCTCTTCCTATTGAAAAAACAAAAGTTGGATCCAAGATGGCCGACTTCCAAATGGCCACCATGGTCACCACCCATCTTGAAAAGTTTGCCCCCTCACATATACTAATGTGCCACAAACAGGACGTTAATATCACCAACCATTCCCATTTTATTAAGGTGTATCCATATAAATGGGCCACCCTGTATATTAGCACCCTGTCCCACCATGTTCCCTAAGTATCCTGGGATAGGACAGGCTCCAGGCCCTTGTGATCCTGTACAGGGTGAGTGGTATAGAAGATCCACTATTTTTAGCTGCTATCGGCTCAAGACCAGTACTGGGTTCTATTATAAGACCTTATCTGCTTTTAGAAGTGCACAACATACTCTCTCTGACCTACTGTACTGTATGTCTGTCCTAAAGTAGTCTTAGGTCTACACTAACTCATCACAGCTCAGCGATCAAAAAGCTTTGCGATCATCAATGTTTCTATTATTTTGTGTTTAAAATGTAGCACTGGGAATAAACTCTAACAGTTCCCATTTTGTTAGTACCAGTCCAGCATTACCACTGTCCCACCACATGTCAGAAATTGCCGGGGTATCTATCTCCTGTCACCATTGATGGGTTGTAATGTAAAATTTGGGATCAACGACCAGAAACCCCTGTTAGGCTACATCAGGAGTCGGGTCGAGAAAGAACGTTAAACATTTGATGCGCTCACTAGCAGTACTGGCATGACACTCAGTCAGGTGGGTGGACATGAAATTCTGTGCCTCTGACATGCTTCTGTATCAGTTACTGTATCAGTAACATCAGCTCCAGATGCTACTTAAGAACCACCTGAGTGTTACTCATGAAAATAAAATACGATGCAGCTCATCTCCATTATCGCAGCGAGAAACTGTATACAGATCTTACGAACTTATGAAACGAATCTATTTTAATCTCAGCCCGCTTTGGTTTTACATGCTTGACGAGCAGCCCGTCTTCAGAGTTCACTTTGCAGGATCTATCTGGCTCGCACACCCCACAGCTTTCCGACACCCCTGTCTCAGATCGGAAGAGTCATGGTGCATGTTTGACAGAGACGTGTCTGTGGCTGCCGGTGTAAACACTGTTAAAGCAAAGGCAAATAAAAGTCGAAAGTCATCCATGTGGTACCTTCATGCTATCTGAGCAGGATTAATTGGCTGCCCTGGACATTTAGTGATGCTCGGCAAAGTGCAACATGTGTGCCAGGATGGCCCAGGGGTACTTAGCCAGGAATGTGACATCGTTTAGACTGCGTGTGTGTGTGTGTATGGTGTGCATTGCTGTGTCATCATGCTATGTCAGTAAGAAGTTAGTAATGTGATTAGTCTACCCAAGGCCAAAGCCTCCTCTTCTTACACATACACACCCACCCACACGCCCACACATAGCAGCTGGGATATTTATGATCTGGATTGGAGCTCCAGGGATATCCTTACAAACTTCAACCATGCTAGTGGCTCAGAAATCATCATCATAATAATAATAATAAGCCTTGTCATAATAGTACTACTAATAATACTACAAAGCTCTCTGGACAAAATGTCATTTCTTACTACCTGGTTATGTCTCCTAGGGTCAAGTCTGTCACATGATTGTGATAGTGTCTAGACATATTTCATACATGGACTGTTTTTCTTTTATATTTAAAATCGGAAATAAACAGAAGGTTTAAGAATTGTGAAATGTTTAAATTAAAGAAAATACGTTTCTAGGTTTAGAACTGTCGCCTTGCACCACCAGGGTCCGGGTACGAATCCCATCTAGGGTTGATAGTCAGACCACAGGGTGAGCCATTATACGGCACCCCTGGAGCAGACAGAGTTAAGGGCAACCTGGCGGAACTGGCGATTGAACCATCGACCTTCCAAGCAATAACTCAGAGCCTGAACACACTGAGCCATCACTGCGTCTGAGTTTCCTGGCAATCTAAGAATGAAGAACAATTAAGTAACTAACCTTTTAAGGGAAACCTTCTGAAGCATTCTGCATATTGTGCTGTTTAGAAGCATTATGATGTACAACAATTACAGTTTAATGTTTTATACATGCATAAGTCGGCATAAATCCTCATCATGAAACATACTGCAAAGCAATTTGTTATACATAAAAGTCAAGGATGAGAAAAGAGTGGGACTTTCTCTCTCACTCTCTCTCTCTCTCTATTTATGTACAGTACAATAAGGATGTTATTGAGAGATATTATTTAAGAGCTAACATCTCTATTGGAATATACTGCCCCTGGTTTGATGTTCTATTCACATGCACTAATTACAAAGTGCTCTTCAGGTTGGGAATATGTTGAAGTGAATCAGAGAAGTGAAAGAATGACCATACAGTCACACATCCATATACTGAACCTTTAACAGACTAACATTGATATGAAACCAGTAATATTGTGACTGGAGGTCTTTTAATGTCTTAGTGTTGTTCTAGTTAAATGTTACACTTGTGTAGGAGATCAGCTCTGTATTCGAGTGACGGGAAGGTTGTGAGTTCAAATCCCACTGGTCAAAGTAGTTAGAAAGCAAGGCTTACTACTTCAGTAATACACTATATCCTTGCGTCTCAGTACTAATCGGCTTCAGATAAAATATCTGCCAAATGAATAAAAGAAATGTGACACACGAACACTTGGAAAGTAAAGTAAAAAGACAGAACTGCAGTACATGTAGCTCCTCAATTACTAATGAAGACAACCAGCCAGCATGCCTGTCCTGCTCTGTGCTGCACTAGACATCGGCGACTGCTACATTTTACACACCACTTCCTCTGGAATATCCTGTTCCTGGCAAACTGCGAGGGACTGTTTTCTTTATTTGCAGCACCCCCGCTTTCTTCTTCTCGCTTCTTTCAAGCAGGTTACCATGCAACAGTAGCACTCTGTAGGCAGGAGGGCGGCCAGAGGAGCTCCGCTTTATACGACGTATTGTTGGGTTGAAATGCTAGCGCTGTCTCATAGAGCTACGACTGCGTGTGTTTTGTAAGCGATGAGGTGGGCACCGCTGTGAGAACCGGCACGTCACGTCATCGCTGTTCCAGCAGAATGACAGCACACCCGCCATGTCCTTGAAGACTCACAATGTAGGGACGCTCGCTAATGATGACTGAGAATCATGAAACGAATGGGATCTAGCAGGACTTGCTCATTTAAGATGTAACAGTGTGTGCTGATTTATTGATGACATCCCACTGTTGTCAAACCTAGTGCTGAGATGTGCTTGCTTATAACATTGGTGAGAGGTTTTATAGTGCTTGTGTAATATAGGTGTCTTTCAGTGTCTTTAATATTGCCCATGCTGTATTGCCACAAAAAAAGGAGCATGCAATTGTCTAGGCTCTGGAGGATCAAGAGTTCCTTTCACTGGAATGAAGAGTCCCAAATCTGTTCTCACATGAGGATACACTAGTGCAGAAGTGGTAGAACTTAAGTGTCCTGTATAGAAGCCTGACCTCAACCCTCACTGGGATAAACTGAAAGAGCCTCACTGATGCTCCTGTAGGTACGTGAAAACAATTTCCCAAAGCCACGCTCCAAAATCTAGTCCAAAGTCTTCCAAATATTGGTGGCGCTTATTATAATAGTAAAGGAGGATTTAATCTTACATCACCTGTACAGGTCTTACCTGGCTCCAAGCCATTGACATCTACATCTAGACATTTGGCAGATGCCCCTACCCAGAGGGACTTACATTTTTAAAAAAATCTCATTATACTGTACATCTGAACAATTGAGGGTTGCTCAAGGGCCCAACAGTGGCAACTTGGTGGTTATGGGACTTGAACCTGTGATCTTCTGAACCATTGTCCAATGCCTTAACCACTGAGTTACCCCAGCCCATTTCCACATGTTTGGGCAATTTAAAGAGTTCCTGGGAGGCCAGGGTTTCGGATGTGACTCATGGTTCTGGTGTCCTGTGTTGTGTTATTCTGCATAGTCCAAAGTCCTGGTTTGACTTGAACACCCTTTGAAGCCTTTATACTATATCATCAGTGAGACTTTGTGAATTGCTTAACCCTGATAGTTTATATATTAGATAGATTCAAAAACAGTGAAGGAAACAAAACTTGAAACGAAAGTCAGTATTGGCAAAGTCAGGCTTTTTAACGGCGTTTGCCATACTAGGCAAACATTTAAAACAGTTGCGTGTTTTACTTTTGCAAATGCAGACTGTATGAAGTCCTAACTGCTCAAACTGATTTGAAGCAGGAAGTGGTTTTGGTACAGGATGTCTGAAAAGAGTAAGTCGCACATGTCTGGTGTTTCTCTCTTAGTGTCACCAATAACGTATTTTTTTTTTTTTATCTCGAATCAGTTTTGTGGTTTGAAATGTTCCCAGTAATTTCCTGACTAAATAAACTTGATTATGAATGAACAGCGGTTGTTCTGTCTTATTTTCGAAGTTCCCAGGTGTGTGATTCTACTTGCCTGTTTAAATTGTAAGGTGTTAATAAATGCTACCCACAACAGGTGAGATTTAAAGACATTTAAGACAATTGTCATGAAATGAAGGTGAATGACTCAAAAAAGAAAAAAGAAAAATCTTTAAACTGCCTGTGAGTCAGATCTTATGCAGCTGCAATCCGAACCATTGTCATGTGTTTGTTGAAAGTCTGTGCGTTAATGATCTTGTCAGGTCTTTACAACTGCTAATGCGTCAGCTAGTCTTCGACGCTCTGGATTTCTGCTGTGCTGATGAAATTTGTTCCTTTTAACCTTTGCTCAGTTTCGCAGCGTTGCTGATGCTGCAGTCATTGTCTGAGGGCAAAAGGACAATGTTCCCACAATGTTCCCATTATAATAATGATGAGTAGCATATGATTACGCAACTGCTTGCCAGAGAACAGCTTCCTAAAATCTCAGTGCGTGCGGATGCTCAAAAGGAATGATTCCGAATATATCCTGTTCATTTATTCATTATTTAACTGTTGTATATTTCCGCTAATGACTACAGGTGGAATAATTTTAAAAGATTTTCTTTATGCTGAGCAAATGTGAACAAAGAGCTTACAACAATAGAAACCTATTTTCTAAACAGAGCCTTTGTTTGAGCCAAACAAAATGATTAGGAGTGCCTCAGGTCTGTATGTTAAGTCCTTAACATTATCAAATATAAAAGTTTGTTTGTGATGTTTCTGTTTGTTTTTGTTTTTTTTGCAGCTGTGGCAAGTTTGGGTTTATAGATCTAGATCAGTAGTGCCATGACAACTCAACAGAAAAGAAAAGGTCAATCCTGTGAGTGCGACCTTAGCCTTAGTAAGTGTCCATCAATGACCGTGACCAAGCTTCCAGCTGAAACAGTCTAATAGAGCCTTGAAGTTGTTCTTACTTAAGCACCTTGAGTTTAAGTAAGTGAAGTATAGGCTGCTTAGTCTTTTCTGTGATGTTGTAGAAATGAATGAGTTTAGTTTAAGGGTTAGGTATTTCTGCACGGATGTGTTCGCGCTAAGTAAGCTGATGCAGCTGTTAGAGGAATATATGCAATGTCAGAACAGGGAAGTGGAAAAGACAGTGACCTTAAGTAATCCTTACAAAAAAAACTTATTCGTCATATCTATTGTGAACAGATATCATTTAAAGTGACAGTTTAAAAAACAGTTGCACTGTTTGTGGTTTATTTTATGTAGATAGGTATATGGCTTTGTGGTTAGCAGTGTCGTCTTGCTCCTCCACGGCCCGGGTTTGATTTCTGCCTCAGGGTATTCTGGTTTCTTCCGCAGTCCACAGACATGCATGTTAGGCTAATTGGTGTTCCCAAAATCCCCGTACCTCGCCTCGTGCCCCACGTCTCCTAGGATAAGCTCCAGGCCCACCGTGACCTTGTACAGTATACAGGATAAAGCGGTATAGACGATGAGTGAGTGAGTGAGTGAGTGAGTGAATATAAATTATAGCATAAAATAGACTTTGCTTGTAACTTTTTAAATCTTTTTTATTTTATTTGATGTAATGGCAACACATCATTTTTTTTTCAGTATTGTTGTGTACACACCCACTGCATGGCACATGTTTTGTGAGCGTGATGGGCGCATGACTCAAACGTGCCTTTACGCCTCAGATGTAATGTTAATTGACCATAGTGTCCTAATCAATACTAATTATATGTAGAGAATGAGAGAGTAAGAGACCTGCCATGCTCCATGACTCAGTGCGTCCTCAGGCTCCTGTGTCTCCTTTAACTCACTGTCCCTTTCCACTCTGGCCTTAATAGGTTCACATTCTGTCTACGGCATGCTTAGATTAGATACGGCTTAAGATGCGCAATTTCGAGACAGGCACTGCATGCACACACACACACACACACACACACACACAGAAATACTTGTTGTAAATAAGTAAGTTACTTTGTATAAATGACTCAACCTGCTGTTTAAAACTCAATATCAAAGGGAATCAGATCTCTCAAAGGAAGGGTCAGATTCTTATCCGATACCCTTTTTTTGTTTTGTTTTGTCAGATTCTCCTTGCAATTCACGAGCCGTCCATTCTGTGTGTGGGCTGAAATAAATCTGGTGCTCATATACAGCCCTGCCTCTATAAATAGGGAACAAAGAAAGTGGCACGGACTGCTCCACACAACACTGTTCCAGTCAGTCCTCAACACTTCATGCTCAGTGAGGTTTTATATTATCGTCGGTCCGCCAGCCCGGTCGTTAGTGCTGCTGTCTTGTCAGTGCTTGTCCTTTAATTCGGAGGCGGAGCTTGTGAAGTGTCTTTTAATATACTGATACTTCCATCTGAAAAAATTATTTTGCTCTTTGTTCCTCTCTCTTACTTCCTGGCACCTTTTATCAAAATAAGAGTAATAATAATTAAAACAACAAAAAAGACGATGTTGAAGAGGAAGATGAAGAAATGAAGAAAGCAAATAAGAAACCTGTAGAGGTTTAAGCTTTAACACATTCGGCCGTATTAACTGTCTATTTTAAACATAGACGTTTTCGTCATTTATGGGTGTTCAAGTCAAACCGGGACTTGGTGAAAGCATTTTAAAGAAGGCTGTACTTCTGAATGAATGAACGACGAACTGAGGTGATATGATGATAACTTGCCTCCACCTTGAGGAAGAGACACATCTGTCTGTGGGAACTGTGAGAACACCACTTGCATATTACAGCAGCTCAGGTGGGAGTTAATACCACATTCCTCATAAAGTCCTGACCTCGCTCCAAGGCCTTTTCACATATTTGGCATATTAAAGGAGGTCCTGGAGTCTGATCATTACTCCGGCGTACTTGAGAAAACATCCTACCTTGATGGTATCCACGCATTAGTGAAACACAGCAGGAGATTATACTGTGTAGAGTAATAAAAGTTGCTGTGTTCGGTTATTCCACACAAGACATAATAAAAGTCCCGGTATGACTTGGACACTCCTCGTCTAACATAACATAACAACATGACTAGTTTTGATTTGCCGTCTTAAAACGCTATACTTATTGTATGAGAACAGCTTTATGAGAGGTGCATATATAAAAATGGCATTTTATTTTTGTAATATATTTTATAACATTTCATTTTGGACCAGCAGTCACACAAGTCAGCAGGGTAGAGTGTTTGCCTTTTTTTGTTAGTCCTGGTTATGTATTAGAAAGTGCACATGTTATTTGCCTTGCAGTCTAGGCTGTGCTGTCTTAGAAGATGAAACACCTTGTGACAGAGCCGATTTGAAAATTGTGTGTGAACCTGTGTGTAAATGATTGTATTGCTCAGCCTTACCCTGTATGTGTAATAGAAGCAATGAGGCACACTTCTGCAGTACATTTAGCCCATTAGTGGCGAAAGTCATTTAGAGTTAGTACGGAAAGTTTCCGAAAACGGAACTGGGGGGCAAAAGAGATACAGCTCTAAAGAATGACTTCATAGGAAAGAAATGATGAGTGTGTGGGGGGCGATGGGGGAGTCAGAGAGAAAGAGAGAGGCTGCTAAATCTTTGATGAGGTCTAACAGGTGGTGATGAAGTATGCGTGTGTATGTGTGTGTGTGTCTGTGTGCTGTATTAATCTTCTGATCCATCTTGCTATTCAGTCTAATTAGAAGATGGATGTGAAATGAGGCCTGGATTAATTATGCATACATATATTCCGCTCACAAAAATAAAATGCCACGTTTTAACATCTATGTGTGCTGCTTCTTTTCTTAATACAAGTAGCGTGGATGTTTTTTGTACATGTTGCGGGAGGGTTTGTACTTTGTGTACCTGTGAGGATTCACCCACTGTGCCATTGTTTACTCTTATTGATGAACAGTGTGACTGGGCCAACAGTAGTGTAGGTAAAAACATGTAGGAACGGCATTAAAGAACTAGGTTCGAGTGTGTCCTGTGCCTGAACCTCATTTATTTTTAACCTCATTTTCACTATTGTGCCCTAGAGTTACCTCATCTTTATTTGCTTAGATTTTATAAGAATCACTTATTGTGTGTTTCATCAGGGTGTGTGTGTGTGTTTGTGTTTGTTCTTACTGATGGAAAAAGCTCACCCATGACCCAGTCACTCTGTGTTGGGATTTGGGCGAGCTTGCCAGAGTGATCGAGTTGTTTTCCAGCGTCTGCTTCCACGCCACTCTGCCGGAACATAACTTCCAGGCAACAGAAAGTAGGAGCAAAACAAAAGAGATGGACAACCCAATGAATAATTTAGTTAGCCATTTAAGCTTGCAGAATGCAGGTGGCAGTGGGTGAAACCTGAGGAGTTCCGGTGTACACCAGCACAGATTCAGCTCTAGTGGATGTTGGACATGGCAGCGTGTGGAGACACTGTCTAACGTTCTAAACACACAGATATTAACAAAACCAGACAGCTATGTGTGTGAACCAGGTACTGGACCAAAAGTATGGTTCCAGCTCTAAATTTTTGTCCACCTGCTAGAATTCTGAGAATGAGAGCATTAAACAAGGATCATTTTACCAGTGTAATTTCAACATGAAGTACTTTTATGTGCTTCACCAGGTTATTTTTATGATTGGTTATTTGGTTAACCAGTTTATTATCTGACTGTTTTTTTTGGTTGACCAGTTTATCTGATTGGCTGTTTGGTTAACCAGTTTATTCTCTGATTGGTTTTTTGGTAACCAGCATATTATCTGATTGGTCATTGGGTTAACCAGTTTGTTATCTAATTAGTTGTTTGGTTCACCAGTTTATTATCTGATTGTTTTTTGGTTAACACGTTTGTTATCTGCTTGGCTGTTTTATTAACCTGTTCATTCTCTGATTGGTTGTTTGGTATTGTTATCTGTTGGGCTGTTTGGTTATCCAGTTTACCATCTGACTGGTTGTTTGGAAACCAGATTATTATCTAATTGGTTGTGTGGTTAACCAGTAAATTATAGAATTGGTTGTTTGGTAACCAGCATATTATCTGATGGGCTGTTTGTTTATCTAGTTTACCATCTGATTGGTTGTTTGGTAACCAGATTATTATCTGAT